>MU783322.1:70782-85663 GCA_026770625.1 Nicotiana glauca
ATAATCAATGTATTTAACTCATAATAGGTGGGATTAGCTTACCTTATCATTGATGAATGAATTCCTCTCTTGAATCCTCCAAGAATCGCCCCCAAGCCAAGAAAATATGAGAGAAATGGCCAATCTCCGACTTTAAAATAACCTTCAGCCTCCAGGTCTTTTCGCTTCTGCGACTCCTCCACCACAGGTGCGGTCCCGCTTCTGCAGAAAAATGACCGCATCTGCAGTCCCAACCTAGCCGCCCCAATCCGCTTCTGCGATAAGCCCACCGCTTCTGCGGATCCGTTTCTGCGGATTCCTGACCGCATAAGCGGTCCCTGGTCCCTTCACTCCCAACCGCTTCTACGGTTCCTTCCTCACTTCTGCGGGGCCGCTTCTGCGGTCCCAATTCCGCAGAAGCGGAAATACCAGCAACCAACAACTTCAGCCTTCCAAAATTCCATTTTTGATCCGTTAACCACCCGGAATCCACCCGAGGCCCCCGGGACCCCAACCAATCATACGAAACAGTCCCAAAACACATTACGGACTTGCTCGAGGCCTCAAATTGCATCAAACAAAGCTAAATTCATGAATCGACCTCCAATCCAACATAATGAACTTCAAAATTTTCAAACTTCTGTTTTCGATGTTTAAACCTATCAAATCACGTCCGATTGACCTCAAATTTTGCGCACAAGTCATATTCGACAGTACGAAACTATGCCAACTTTCGGAATTGGATTCCGACCCTGATATCAAAAAGTCCAGCTCCGGTCAAACTTCTCAAAAACCTTCAAATTTCTATCTTTAGCCAAATGACTCCAAAATGACCCACGGGCCTCCGGATTTACTTCCGATCGCGCTCCCAACTCCAGAATCACCACACGGAGCTACTCCCAGTCTCGAAATTCCAAACGGACATCGATAACACTGAAAAACACTTCAAGCCAAACTTAAGAAATTTCTTCCAAAATGCTAACTTCCACAATAGGCGCCAAAACACTCCCTGGTTATCCAAAACCCGATCCGGGCATACGCTCAAGTCCGAAATCATCATACGAACCTGTTGGAACCTTCGGATCTTGATTCCAAGGTCGTTTACTCAAAATTCCAATCTTAGCCATTTTCTCCAACTTAAGGCTTCCGAAATGAGAATTTTCATTTAAATTTAACTCCGATCTTCCTGAATTTCAATTTCGACCATGTGTACAAGTTGCAATACCTGAAATGAAGCTACTCATGGCCTCAGACTGCTGAATGACGTGCTAGGGCTCAAAACGACCGATCGGATCGTTACATTCTCTCCCACTTAAACGTACGTTCATCCTCGAACGTGCTGAGAACTATACTGAAGTAGTCTGAAATTGCTGTTTAACTTCTCATGCACCTTCCCGTGCTACCACAACTTAGTTGAGCACATTAGCTCGATAAATTCTGAAGATATTCTCTTTTACTCAAGCAAATAGGCCTTGGATCCCAATTCCAACATCCAGAATTCTATGCCCGACCCATTTCCAACATAAGATCACCATATCAATCACTACACGCCGTACCCAGACGTGACTACATAACTTTGCCGATTTCACAACTTGCACCACTTTCCTCATAGGATCACCATAACTTTCTCTGATCAATAAATCAAAATTCCACAAATCTGAGGCTCCCATTGCGCCTCATGACCTACATAGGTTTTTCTCTAATTCTTACAATAATACCACAACGGAAGAGATGTGCTAAAATTTATAACCAACTGCCGCGTCAACAAGTCATTCGGTCTATACCCCTGACAAAACCATCACCTCATATAGGACCAAATAATGTGCTTATCTCCATAATATACTTCATATACTCAGATTGCACTGATCCTAAATCCAAAAACCTCGTCTCACCCAGTACGAACTTCTTGGGCAATAAGTCACCCCAGACATAATCAAAAGTCTTACATGATGCCACAATGTGCCAATAGGCCACCAATTAGAATGTGATACAAAAGGAAGCGAACTCTGAAAAGGAGATCTAATTACCCTGCTCGCGAATCATACAAGCGACGCGGGCAACATGCTAAACGGACACCTCGCTCGCGAATCATACATGCGAAGCGGGCTCACAACTAGAACGAGCTTCCCCCGGAAAATGGGAAACAGAACACGTAAAGGCAAATAGGGGGAAACTGTACTAAACATCACACTGTTGCGGCATGCAACCCGATCTAAATAACATACCCATGGCGGTGTGCCACCCGATCGACACATAGAACTCACATAAGGAGATGTACGTCGAGCTGAATCGCTCATTACAACAAAATACCGAACATCGGTCATAAGCATGCTAAGTGCATAATAACATCCCTGAGGGAACATATAGCGTCAAAAGCTACAAAACTCAAGCACAACTGAGGTGCGATATACAATCTGAATCTCAAGAGCCATCTTGCTCATAATACATCGTTTCTACACGGATCCTCACCACATAAGCGATTTCTCAAGCTGTCTCATAACTCTCACGGTGCAATGCATCACCACATGGAATATCTGACAACGAAATAACACCCCGACTACTCAATAAGGAGCGCATTACTGAAATGAACACAACTTGCCTGACATAGAGCCCAAATTCACATTTAAATCCATCCACCGACCTTAAGTCGATCCTGATCATATCAAATTAAGCCAATGACCTTTCAAAGGTCCATACTAATTCCCCTCTTCTTGTAACACACAAGGACGACCATCATAACCGGAGTACAATCTACAACTTAGAATCCTAGTGCCCCTCAGGCATCCATTATCAATTTAATGATATCATCACAATTCTTCATACTTGGTCTAGATCTTTAATCAATCAAGTGGCTTCGTGCCACATTTATGCAATTTTCCTGTGGAACACACTCCCACAATCTACCATAACAATTAACTGGGTCTTACCTCCAACCCACCGACCGTGCTAACACTGAAAAGTGATCAAGAATCATTAACCATGATACAAGCCCTCGCTACAAAACACCAATCTCAGGTGATGCTGAAGACAATCCCAACTTACTTTAAACACCGAAACTCCTTTCCTGCTCATCTGAGCTTGCGACAACTTTGTCCACATCGAACTGCAACCTTGATTCTCGTTTCAAATTTCATATTACTCGTTGCTCCCGACATGCCCATCAACAGTGGGACACGATTCTTCATCATAATTCCAGAATTGTTAATAGATTAATACTTCATCACATCAAAGCTTTTCACTGAACTCACTTTAGGAGAATCAAAACAACACACAGGCGAATGCTCATAACCGTAGAACATGCAAACATCTAGGTAGTGGTCTAAGCCACCATAGCCCTTCCGAAATCTGCTTCCACATAAAAATCCATAACAGAAGAATGCTTCTGAATAACATCAAGTACGGTGACTGACAAGCCTCGTACGCACCACCACAGATCACTTGCATAACTTAATCACATTGAAAGAGCTGATCTCTACCGCCAATATGCCAACTAAGTTATGGCTAACCAATCTATCTTCTTTCAATCCACCCCCAATTATCTTAGAAATAATACTAATTCCATCCAACACATAACATACTCCACCCGCACTCATCTCGAGTGACCTTGAATAACGAGACCATGCTGTCTCAAATCCCACAAACTGATTCCTATCTCTCAAATGCTATACCGCAAGTTAACATATCATAGAACATTCTGGGCACTTCCTTATAAGCTGCTAAAAAGCTTGATTCTTTTACCCCTAATTATATGCTCGACATCATTAGGCATCACACCTCATCTCATGAATTTACCATGACCGTTGCTGAGAGCCACCCGCTCTGACTTGGCCCCGAATATAATCAACTCCATAAGTCTCCCATCACATAAGTACCCCCTTGGCGAAGAGCCCGCCGAATCACTTCCCTTGGAATTCGCATCTGTACAAAGCAAAATCCTGAATCTTTCCCCCAAGTCTGAGCATGATCCAATAAGGCCAACAATAGCCCACCTTTAATAATTCCTTTACCCAGATTACCACTTATGGTTTTTCCCCGTAGCTTAAATAGCCCAATAATATGCTAATAACCTGAAATCTCGCAAGTAATTAACTCTGCAACCACATCATAAGCGGTGGGACTCTCCCATTTAGCTTGAAGCCATTATTTCACAACTTTGGAATTCACCAAGATTCCCTAGCTTCCATTGACATAACCTTGCACGATTAACCGCTTAGATTCTCGAATCCTTTATGCAAAACCCCATTCTTTTATACTCTAATTCGCCCATTACATTTGCACGACCGATCTCTTTGTTACATAACCAATAAAATTCTTCGTAGAAGCCTCGCCAACCATGCGACCGCTAACCTGCTCACTTGGGTAACCCGCCAACAGAAGGCTCTCCCCGGCATCTTCCCACACTGCTGCATAGGGTACAATTACTACGACATCAATGACCCTCCATGAGTCTGAGCTCACTCTCCAGTTGCACAGGTACATTTACCCCTCGTGGACATCATTTAAATGTGTGACAAAATCCTTCCAAATTCAAATTTATGATGCATCCTTCTTCATTTAAGCGGCTCCTTTCCGTCATATTAAATCTCCTGCCGCACCAGAATCCCCACTTCAAATTAGATTCGTAGACCCCAATAGCCAAGCACCACTATTCTCAAATAGCTCTAAACTTTCCTTAAGGTGCATAATCGTCTTATTATCAACCCCTACGCAGCTTCTCCACTCTCCCACTTTGGGAAAAACTCACCCCTTTAATCAACTGCTCGGCCCGCGCTTCCTAAGCCTGGCCTTTTAGAGTTTAAAACTCCGCCTGACACTTCCCACATGCCTTCTTCATCTTGCTGCTCAGTCGTTGCCTTAATAAAATGTATTTTCCTGGAACTTGAATCCACAATTCGTTACTAACTTTAAACTTTTTCGAAGGTCATCTTTATCGAACCGTCAACATTAGAAATCCTAATTCGATCCTAAACCACCGCACCATGCGATATCTGATAGCTGTATCTCCAATACTATCTCACAATATCTTGCCTTAAAGGCGAGTTGTAGAGGATCATAACATCGATAAACTTAATACGTCCAATTAGGACAACAACACCCCAATATAAAGGAGAACTCTGCCACGCTTGCAATTACCACGTTTCATTATTTCCAACAGTCAACATCTGACTATCCTTAGTTCGATTGTCTTTCCCCTCCCGGGAATAAAATACTAAATCTCTTGATTACACGCTAAGTAAACCTCCCTTCAATTCATTCACTGCCCCGACACGTGGGCAAACATCCTACCATCACAACAACACTGCGGAATAATTGTTCATAAGCATCATGGCAACCTGTGCCTAGACTAAAGGCTTTTAGAAGTTCTGTTACTGAGCTGAACACTAGAATATCCTTCCATAAGGCAACTATAGTAGTCCAATCAACTATACCGGGAGAATCATCCTGCACCACATTTGTAATGCCATTACAATCCTTCAGTTTTCGATTTATAACAAGCGCTCGCGTAAGATTGAGTAGGAAGAAATCAAAGGCATAAGCCTCAAAGGAATTGAACCGCACGATAAGGAAATCAAGAAGGGAAGGACTCCTAACAGCCCTGTAGCCTCCCGAGGATAAGTACAGACGTCTCTGTACCGATCCGCGAGACTCTACTAGACTTGCTCATGACTCGTGAGACCGACAGTAACCTAGTGCTCTGATACCATATTATCACGACCTAAAATCCACTAAGGGTCGTGGTGGCGCCGGACACCACTGTCAGGCAAGACAACTTAATTAATCAATTAAACTCTCTCTTTTAATACCTTTGAAATCTAGGATTTTCCTTTCATTTTTTCATAAATAAAAATATTGCTTACTTCAATTCAAATTAAGTAATAACTATTAGTACACGTCTTTCGAAATCATCCCAGAACCCGGTGTCACAAATGCATGAGCATCTATTGATAAGGAAAATAAAATACAACATATGTCCGAAATACAATGGACATGAAATAAACAATAAAAATGCTGAAAGAAACTACACTAGCTGCAGGCCGCCTCGAATAATGCAGCCCACCTAGTCCCAGAATCATCCGCGCTGCTACGCCCAGTAGGCCAATAGAGATACATATACCTGTGCAACAAAAATGCACAGAAGTATAGTATGAGTACGTAAATAATGTGTACTCAATGAGTATCCAGCCTAATCTCGAAGAAGTAGAGACGAGATGGTCAACTTTGACACTTACTAGTGGTCCAATAATAATATACTAAGTGTGTGAGGAAATCAGGGATTTTATATATCGGTTCTAACTCACAAAGCTGGTAAACAGGCAGTACACCTTCAACAAATAATAAAGGATTTTCAAGGTTTACTTTTCTTTATTTTATCAATTCACATCAAGCCATGGAAGGCAGCATCAACGCATAAAATTCGCAGGCAACGATATATAAATCATGCGCAATTCATGCCGAGGCGACGGTCCGATCCAACAGAAATAAACTATGCACTTGCCGAGAGTCGACGGCGCGCCTATAGATGAACTTATTTAATCTGCCGAGGCATTCAGCCCGTTCCAAAATAAACACATACAGACAGACAATTAGTCAAGAAGTCAACATGGAGCAATTATCCAAGAAAGGCCAATTCTCTTTAATAATTTAAGAAAACGAAACTTAAGTCTTTTTTAGAAATCCATTTATTAATTTAATGTGATATAAGAAATTCCAGCCATCAATGGGTTCATTTAATCCAAGTATAACATGCTTTTGGGTCCTGGACTACCCGGACAATAGCATAATAGTAGCTACGCACGGACTCTCATCACCTCGTGCGTACGTAGCCCCCACAACTAGGAGCACATAACCAATTTAACTCATCTATGGGGTAAATTCCCCCTCACAAGATTAGAATGGAGACTCACCTCGTTCCGAAGATCCATAACCGGCATTCCACGCCCTTTTGAAGACTCTACTTGATGCACCACGCTCCAAAACTAGCCAACGGTTATACAAATCCATTAATATATGCTAAGGTACTCATTATAATCCAATTTATAACAATTCCTAACCCCGATTGGAAAGTTGACAAAAATGCCCTTGGGCCCGCGTGCCTGAAATCCGAAATTTCTAGAAGATAAAGTTCACTCATAAACTCACGAACTCAAATATATGATTTTCTCTTAATTCCATACTCAAAATCTTGGTCAAAATTCAAGAACACAAATTTTCTAGGTCTTCCTCTAACACTCAATTTTCTACCCATTTACATGCTAAAATCTATACATAATCAATGTATTTAACTCATAATAGGTGGGATTAGCTTACCTTATCATTGATGAATGAATTCCTCTCTTGAATCCTCCAAGAATCGCCCTCAAGCCAAGAAAATATGAGAGAAATGGCCAATCCCCGACTTTAAAATAACCTTCTGCCTCCAGGTCTTTTCACTTCTGCGACTCCTCCACCGCAGGTGCAGTCCCGCTTCCACAGAAAAATGGCCGTATCTGCGGTCCCAGCCTAGCCGCCCCAATCCGCTTCTGCGATAAGCCCACCGCTTCTGTGGATTCCTGACCGCATAAGTGGTCCCTGCTCCCTTCACTCCCAACCGCTTCTGCGGTTCCTTCCTCGCTTCTGCGGGGCCGCTTCTGCGGTCCCAATTTTGCAGAAGCGGAAATACCAGCAACCAGCAACCAGTAACTTCAGCCTTCTAAAATTCCATTTTCGATCCGTTAACCACCCGGAATCCACCCGTGGCCCCCCGGGACCCCAACCAATCATACTAACCAATCCCAAAACACATTACGGACTTGCTCAAGGCCTCAAATCGCATCAAACAATGCTAAATTCATGAATCGACCTCCAATCCAACTTAATGAACTTCAAAATTTTCAAACTTCTATTTCCGATGTTTAAGCCTATCAAATCACATCCGATTGATCTCAAATTTTGCGCACAAGTTATATTCGACATTATGAACCTACTCCAACTTTCAGAATTGGATTCCGACCCCGATATCAAAAAGTCCACCTCCTGTCAAACTTCTCAAATACCTTCAAATTTCTATCTTTAGCCAAATGACTCCAAAATGACCCACGTGCCTCCGAATTCACTTCCGATCGCGCTCCCAACTCCAGAATCACCACACGGAGCTACTCCCAGTCTCGAAATTCCAAACGGACATCAATAACACTGAAATACACTTCAAGCCAAACTTAAGAAATTTCTTCCAAAATGCTAACTTCCACAATAGGCGCCAAAATACTCCCGGGTTATCCAAAACCTGATCCGGGCATACGCCTAAGTCCGAAATCATCATAGGAACATGCTGGAACCTTCAGATCTTGATTCCGAGGTCGTTTACTCAAAATTCTAATCTTAGCCATTTTCTCCAACTTAAGGCTTTCGAAATGAGAATTTTCATTTAAATTTAACTCCGATCTTCCTGAATTTCAATTCCGACCATGCGTACAAGTCGCAATAGCTAAAATGAATCTATTCATGGCCTTAGAATACTGAACGACGCGCTAGGGCTCAAAACGATCGATCGGGTCGTTACAATTCTAGAGTTGAAGAAGAAGGAATAACTTTCTTGGTGGACTTAAACAAAAGAACATGTGATTGTTTTGAGTTTCAAATTGATGAATTACCATGCATACATGCAATTGCAGCTATCGAGAAGAGAAATATCAAAGAAGTCCAACTTTTGCTCGCACTGATACTTAAGGAATCTTGGCTGAAAACGTATGAAAGACAAACACATCCTGTAGGACATACTGATTCTTGGATAGTACCATAGAGTATTAAGTCACAAATTGTTTAAACCTCCATATTTCAAAGTGCCACCAGGTAGAAAGCAGAAAAAAGGGCATACTCCAGCTACCGAGTCGTCAAAAACAACATTCAAATGTGACTTATTGTTAAGGACACGAATTTAAGCAATTAACAAATAATGAAATACATTAAGGGACTTATTATTTTTTGCGACCTTTCCTTTTCTCCTTGCCCAACCACATAATGAATTTATTCAATAATTTTACATCATCTTTGGCATAATAAAAAATACATCTACGAGTATATGTTGATTTTATCCAGCCCGAACTCTTGTGAGTATTTTCATTGTGCGCCATCGATGTTCATGTTTTTATTTCCTGATCAAAAGGAGATTTCAACTGCCAACTAAGCTTCTTATTCCTTTTACCTCGACCAAGTTCTTCTTCAACATTTCCTTCAACCTCCATAAAAAACCCCCCATCAATGCTCATTTGTGTACTAGGAGGAGTAGGAGTAAGAATAGAAAATGGCGGACCATCATAACCTATACTATCTATCTTTCTTTTCCTAGTCTATTGGTTAAGAGCTTCATCATTATTTTTTTTGCAGACAACACTATGTGTGTGTGTGTGTGTGTATATATATATATAAAATATATATATATATATATATATATATATATATATATATATATATATATATATATATATATATATATATATATATATATATATATATATATATATATATATATATATATATATATATATATATATATATATATATATATATATAGTTTGCTGCAAGTCGTCAAATGAAGAGACAAAACTAAGAACATTATTTTTGAAATGTACTGGCATTTTCAATTATGAATATAATATTTAGGACACAATAAATACATGTCTTGTTCACACTGCCTTCTTGTATTTTTTCAACAGACAATATAGCTGACATATTGGTTGCATCATTTTCTTTATCTTCCAACTGCACATTTTCTTTATCTTGCAACTGCTCCATGTTCTTCAGTTGCAAGTTCACAAGATTCTGCAAAATATTTAAAAGAGCTAACACAATTATTACTTGTTACTAATCTTTGATTAAAACAAACATGTATAAAATTTAAAAAATCACTGTCTAACCGTTTGCAATTGTCAAGATCATCCTAGTTAAATCATTATCTTCACTAGCATTTTCTTGGCTTCCAATATTGTCGATAAGAAAGTGAGCTGTAGAGAGATCATATGTTCCATCTATGCATTTGGAATATGTTCCATCTATGCATTTGGAAACAATCTCACTTAATCTTATTCCTTCGGTATTTTCTAGATCTTGAGATTGTACTCCGCTTTTCTCTTGATACTCCACTCCAGCTTCTTCCCTTGCAGCTTCAAAAGATTCTACAACATTTGCAATTAATACTCATTCTAATAGTTCACTAAAACTAACATTCAACATATCATGAAAATTTCATCTAACCTTAATTGGCACAATTTTGAACTCCAAATTTCTCTTTATATGAGAGAGGTGTAGGCATATCATATGTTTCTTCTAAACATTTGCATACAATCTCACTGACACTTGTTCCCAGTGGACTTTCTAAATCTTGAGATTGCAATCCACATTTATAAATTTTTTCTTTTACTCCTGTCTCTTTTGGATTTTCCACGTCTTGGCATTCTACTACATCTTGAACTTCCACTCCATCAATAGATTCTACAAATATTTGTAATCACAAAAAAGTTTATATGTATTACGCTATTGAATATAAATTTCAATGAAAAAAAATTCAAAATCTATATCTAACCTTTCCCAATTTCAGTGACGTTATCAGTTTCATCATCTAGATGCGCATCTCTAAAATCGCTTTCATAATGAATTTCTGCATGCACATCCATATCATCACATTCATCACTACCTGCATCTTTGTTAATTGTAGTAGTAGGCTCTGTACCATGACAATGATCATCAACTTCATCTTTAGTAATTGGAACACTAGATTTTCTCTCTATGTTCCTTTCATCAGGTTTCACATAAATCTTCAACAAAGTATCAAGCTTTGATCCTAGACTTTTCTTTAAATCATGTGAAAGAAACTAAGTTAGAAAGGTAAGAACAGTTAGTCCTAAACCTCAAGTTACAAGTGAAGAAGTTAAGGACAGACAATCTTTAACTTAGAGTAACAAGTTCAAAAGTTAAGAACATGCAGTCCTTAACTTTGAATTCCAAGTTAAAAGTTAAGGATACTTGAGACTAAACTTCAAGTTTCAAATTGAAATGTTAAGGACACTTGGTCCTTGATTTCAAGTTTCAAGTTCAAAAGTTCAGGACAGATGGTCCTGAACTTAGACTTACAGGTTCAAAAGTTAAGGACACTTGGTCCTGAACTTCAAGTTTTAAGTTCAAAAGTTAAGGACAGACAATTTTTAACTTATAGTTACAAGATCAAAAGTTAAGGACAATAGATCATTAACTTCAAGTTTTAAGTTCAAAAGTTAAGGACAAGCAGTCCTTAACTTTGAATTCCAAGTTCAAAAGTTAAGGACAATGGTCCTGAACTTCAAGTTTCAAGTTCAAAAGTTCAGGACATATGGTCCTGAACTTAGACTTACAAGTAAAAAAGTTAATGACATGCAGTCCTTAACTTTGAGTTACAAGTTCAAAAGTTAAGGAAATAAAGTCCTGAACTTAGAATAACTGATTAATGATATTACCTTGATATCATTTTGAATCTTTTTTTTCTGATACAACTATTTTCTGATTTACTCTAGTAGCCTGCAGATCCTTTTTAAACTTCTCTGATAATTTCTGAATCAAAAACCATAAAAATAAAAAAGTCTCTTAAGCAAAAAACAATCAAATAAAAAACTAATGCTATTCAAAGATAAAAAACCTACTTTAATAATTTCATGAAGCATGTCTTCGTCAAATTGTGTAAAAGAAGGCATTGAGCTTTGATCTTGAGAAATTGGCTCTTACACACTAACATGCTCTATATCTTCTTCAATAGGAATATATGGTGATACCTCGATCAACTTATAAACCTATTATATAATAAAAAAAAACATAAGTTTTCAGAACTAAAACAAATAAACCAATAAAAAAAAAAACTAGTAATTAGATTAACTTACATTTTCATTATGGAAGTATTTTTTACACAGAGAATCATATTGTAGAGATTTCATTTCCGAATAACATAACATCCGAGGAAAACCACATTCTCGGAAGTTCACAAATTATTTTTCCTGGAAAATAGGAATTACTTCCATAATCCAAGCACAGAAGGCAAAAGGAAAGCCAAGTATAATGTAGTTATCCTTGTCTTTATCTTTATGTTTCTCTTTCTCATATTCATTCTCAGTGGGCTTCAAACAACTCTTCAATGATTTTGATAACGTTTCATAACAAAGAGAGCCCCAGTTGAAAGAAGAGCAGAGTTCATCATCATCTACAATTTTCATTATCTGCACAGACATATTCCTATTCTTCCGTTTCCCCATCAAAACAGATCCAACAAAATAAATTGTTGCCAACTTCACAACATCATCATCGCTGCCTACAAATGATGCAGCTGTACCATTTGGGTGACTAGTAATAAAATTATACAAATCACCCAACTCAAATCTATCCTTTTCGGGGAAATAGACTTTTGAACGCCTATTATCTTTTTCATCCAAAACCTTTGATGTCCAGTGAATAATAACATTTCAAACCAGTAATTATATGAAATGCTTCACGTGTAAACTTAATTTCATGGTCAAAAACCTTGAATGTCATTGAATCAGGGTCATTATTTATAATTTCTGAAAGCAAGACACAATGAATAAGTTTACCACAGAACTTCACACTTTGTAATCGAAAAAAATTTCCAAAAATACCATCTCTCAACTTCTTCCGCTGCATGTTCGACAATTTTTTTTGATTATTTCCTTATACTATAAATCTCATTTCCAATAGCTCATTAAATTACGCCAAATATCAAAGTCGATCACACGATCTCCTTCCATTAGCACACTACAAAGAAGGAAAAAGAACATAAAAGATTATCACTAAAAGATTAGGACTTACAGTTACAACTTGAAAAGTTCGAGGTACTTGGTCCTTAACTTTAAGTTTCAATAAAAAAGTTAAGAACAAGCAGTCCTTAACTTAAAGTTTCAAGTGGAAAAGTTAAGGACAATAGGTCTAAGGACACTTGGTCCTTAACTTCAAGTTTCAATTTAAAAAGTTAAGGACATGCATTTCTTAACTTATAGTTTTATGTTGAAACGTTAAGGACACTTGGTCCTGAACTTCATGTTTCAAGTTCAAAAGTAAAGGACACTCGCTCCTTAACTTTAAATTCCAAGTTCAAAAGTTAAGGACACTTAGTCCTGAACTTTGACTTACAATCTCAAAAGTTAAAGACACTTGGTCATTAACTTAGAGTTACAAGTTAAAAAGGTAAGAACAGGCAGTCCTTAACTTATAGTTTCAAGTTAAAAAGTTAAGGACACTTGGTCCTGAACTTCAACTTTCAAGTTCCTAAGTTAAGGACACTTGGTCCTTAACTTTAAGTTTCAAGTTCAAAAGTTACAAACACTCAGTCCTTAACTTTAAGTTCCAAGTTCAAAAGTTAATGTGACTTGGTCCTTAACTTTTATGAACACAGGTAACTAAAAATTCGTAAACACAGTTAGCTTATGAATTCGTACGACTATTTTTATGAAATGTCTTACATAATCAAATATATTGATTGAACCACAAACACATTTCAATACCAAAAATTTCTGAATAACAGCCTCACAAAAATACGCTACTTATTCGACACTGAATCAACTTATAATCATTATTTTTGAAATTTCACACATACTTGACACAACATTGATCGCGATTACACATATACAAAAATAAAAATGCATAAAAGCAAAAAACAAAAAAATATCAGTTCGATCGTTTGATGCAGAGAAGATGAAGAAGGAGAAAGATTAGGTGCAGCTGGTTTGCATGCGAGGACGATACAGATACTGAGAAGCATGCGAAACTTGCCCTGAAATTTTTGCTCTCAAATTTTCCCTCTTCTGAATGAATAAAACAAGAGTTTGGGAATATAAGAATTGAAGAAAGGGTAAAACTGTCTTTTCAAAATAATTTTAATAGAGTAGTGGCTATTTTTGCTGAGCATTATAGTTAGTGGATAAAAAATAAAGACCACCTTACTTAGTGGCTACCACAAGCCATTTTTATGTTTTCTCAGCGTGCAAATGACACGAGATAACCACTTTTAAGCATGTTGTTTAAAATATATCCACGATTTATAATATATTTAAAGATTAGCCAATTTCGCTCAAATTTCATGATATGACGTCCTAGATTTTATACCTCAAAATTCAAACTTCAGGATATCGTGTCCTATAGTTCGAAAATTGTGTCCTGAAGTTCGAATCTTATGTCCTGAATTTTAAACTAATAATTCAAAAATTTAGGACATCGTGTCCTAAAGTTTGAAAATTGTGTCCTGAAGTTCAAATATTATGTCCTGAATTTTATATTAGTGGTTCAGATATTCAGGACATTTATAGCCTGTTTGGTCAAGCTTTTTTTTGGCCAAAAGTATTTTTTTTTTTGCCAAAAGCACTTTTGGCAAAAAATTGAGGTGTTTGGCCAAGCTTCTTGAAGGAAAAAAAAGTGCTTTTGAGGAGAAGCAGAAGCAGTTTTGGAGAAGTAGAAAAAAGTAGCTTATCTCCAAAAATACTTTTTTGAGAAAAATATACTTAGAAGCAGTTTTTTTAAAGTTTGCCAAACACTAATTGTTGCTCAAAAGTGCTTTTCAAATTAATTAGCCAAACACAAACTTGTTCTCACCAAAAGTACTTTTGAGAAAAAGCACTTCTCAAAATAAGCTGATTTTTGCAGCTTGGCCAAACGGGCTATTAATCTTGAATTTCAAATTAGTAGCTCAAAAATTCAGGACACTAAGTCCTGAATTTCCAAATTCAAGATACTTAGTACTTAAATTTAGGTGAATTTTGTTAATCTTCAAATATATTGTAAACAATGAATTTATTTTAAATAGCGGACTTAAAAGTGGCTATTGCTGCATGATCACGCCCAAAGTATATCCTCTAAATAGGATTCTGCGGACGTTGCAAATAAAACCCAAGTATTAAGC
>MU783323.1:4506-15149 GCA_026770625.1 Nicotiana glauca
CCTTTCTTTCCAAACCTCATAACGCCTTTCATAGGCGAAACCTACAACAAGACCTTCTCGCCCACTGCATAAGATACATCTCGAACCTTCCGATCCGCATAGCTCTTCTTACGCGACTAAGCTGTACGAAGTCTCTCCTGGATCACTTTTACCTTCTCTAAGGCATCCTGAACTAACTCTGTCCCCAATAATCATGCCTCACCGGGCTCAAACCAACCAAACGGAGATCTACATCGTCTCCCATATAAAGCTTCATACGGGGCCATCTGAATGCTGGATTGATAGCTGTTGTTGTAAGCAAACTCTGCAAGAGGCAAGTAATCAACCCAAGAACCTCCAAAATCAATAACACAGGCACGCAACATATCCTCCAATATTTGAATGGTACGCTCGGACTGCTCGTCCTTCTGAGGATGAAACGATGTGCTCAAATCTACCTGTGAACCCAACTCTCGCTTAAAAGTCCTCTAGAACTGAGAGGAAAGCTGAGTAACCCTAACTGATATAATAGAAACTGGGACCCCATGCAATCGTACAATCTCCCGGATAAAAATCTCTGCTAACCGCTCCGAAGAATAGGTGGTACACACCGAAATAAAATGTGCGGACTTGGTCAACCTATCCACAATTACCCAAACTGAATCAAACTTCCTCGCTGTCCGAGGGAGACCACTTACAAAGTCCATAGTAATCCGCTCCCATTTCCACTCGGGAATATCTATACGCTGAAGCACACCACCGAGCCTCTGATGCTTATACTTGACCTGCTGACAGTTGAGGCACCGAGCTACATGACTCACAATATCCTTTTTCATCCTTCTCCACCAGTAATGCTGTCTCAAATCTTGGTACATCTTCGCGGCACCTGGATGGATAGAATACCGCGAGCTATGGGCCTCCTCAAATATCAACTCTCGAAGCCCATCCACATTGGGCACGCAAATCCGGCCCTGCATCCTCAACACACCATCACTATCAATAGTAACATCCCTGGCATCTTCATGCTGAACTCTGTCCTTAAGGACAAGCAAATGTGGATCATCATACTGGCGCATTACCACGAATTACCACGGATTCAAGCCTAAGTTAAACTAAAACTTCCGAAATGCGCATTCAATCAAAAACCTGACCAAACAACGTCCGAATGACCTAAAAATTTGCAGACATATCCAAAATCACCTGACGAAGCTATTGCAACTCTCAGAATTCCATTTCGACCCTCGAATCAAAATCTCACCTATCAACCGGAATTCGCCAAAATCCAACCTTAGCCAATTCAAGCCTTATTCTACACCGGACCTCCAAATTCAATTCCGATTGCGCTCCTAAGTTGCAAATCATCCCCCGAAACTAGTCGAATCATCAGAAATCCATTTCGAGCCTTCTAACTCATAAGTCAACATTCGGTTGACTTTTCCAAACTAACCTTCTCATAAAGAGACTTATTGCCTCATTTCTAACCGAACTCTATCCGAATTACTTCAAATTCTTCAAACACATATAATGAAACATATAGAAGCATAAAACGGGGAAAACGGGCGGAGATACATGAGACGACGGGTCGGGTCGTTACAAGCATAAATGTCATTATATAAATGGCCATTTACTCAACAATAAAGAGGAAAAATAAAAAGAAAAAATTAAAGAGGGTAGTTACTTTTCTGTTACCAAAACAGAAAAACGGATTGGATTTAATTTTAATATTCTGTTATTAAAACAAATATTTATTAACATTTATATTAATATTTTACTATTAACAAATAAATTTGGTCCAAAAAGTTAATCAATCAATCGTTTGACCAAATCCGAATCCGAAGCCGAAGCCGAGCCGACCAAATCCGAAGCCGAAGCCGAGCCGAGCGAGTGACGACGGCGACGACGACAGCGTGAGGCTTGCTTTATTCTCAACTATTTAAGATCTAGAAGAAGAGCAATTGCTTATATACCCATAAAAAACCTCTTCCTTTTCCAATATGGGACAATGTCCATTTACCAAGTGAGAAAACTTAAAATTTCACTCAAAAATTTTATTTCCCTCCATTTCACATTCACCATCTTTTAAGTATTTAATATATTAATTAAATACATTAAAAACACATCATTGAACACTCCAACCCTAACAAAATTGTGCCTATTAAGCACCTCAGATAATATGTATAAATAAGCTAGGCGCGTGACAACAATTGCTCCGGATGTGGCAAATCAAACAAATAAATGATAGCCACGTGGAAGTTAAAAAAAAAAAAGCACTTTCTCCACGTTGGATACCCTTCCCCGCCGTTCATCTATCTTCTTCATTACTTTCCTTTTACTCTTCTGCTTTTGCTTTTTCTTCTTTCCTCCTCTTCTTCATTTCATCTTTCCCCTCTTTTCTTCTAAATTTCTGTCCAAAACCTACAGCTTTACCTACTTTCTTTTTATCTTCTAAAATTTGTTTCACATCACAAAACCATTTTCTTCACGTAATCACTATTCATCACCCGATACTTATCTTCGATCTTCATTTGGTACAAAATTAAGGTCATTTGTGGCAATGGAATCGTTAAATTCTCGTTGTATTTAATTCAATAATCCCGATGTCACAATATAGAGAGTATAAGGGCCATTATTCTGGAGTGTTTGGATAGCCAAGAATGGAGAATAAAGTGGGCGCCATTGATAGATGATGTTTTTTAATCTTCAGTATTTAAAAGAGAAATTTTATTGGTGGTGAAATGATGATAGTAATATTAAATAATATCTGTAAATACCACGACGAGGAATTACGAATTCACTGTAACGCCTCTAAAACTACTGTAAATACTTGAAATTAATATAAAGAACAAATATTTCATAGGATGAGAAATAACTGGCGTGGTTCCACTTGACAGAGTTGACTTGGACGTCGGTGTAAAAAGCTGGTTGAAGGTGTCGTTTTGGGGTTGAGTGGTCTGCCGGTGTAAAAAGCTGGTTAAAGATGGTGGTGGATGGATAAAGTTTCATCGCTGAAGATGAAATGAGGGGTCTTTAATTTGCGGAAAGGTTGTTAGAGCTAAACCAAACAAGTTGAATGTTACTTTGCTAGCTGGCATTATGAGGTGATGTGTGATTTTTTAGGTGATGATTGAGGTGGCTTAGTGGTGTTATGGTTTTAAAAAGTGATATTTAGGAAAATAAAGATATGTTTTTGGATCACTCCTTTTGCCATGTCAGCCTATTGTGTTCAATTGGCACAATTTTGTTAGGGTTCCAAACAAGTCACCACCAGAATATGGAAAAGCAACATTATTTTGTGGTGAAAATATATAGCCGGGATTGCTACAGAAAGCTAAGCCCGTGGGTGAAAATAGCAGCAAAAGCATTCATTTCGAGTTTTGGACAAAGACAAGCCAATCTCTAAATCTCCATTAGAGTCCTTGGACTTACTTAGGGACATTGATACGCCATCACCATTGTCAATAGAAACGAACTCTAAGTCAGCAGCATATAAGTCAAGCTTTGGTGATCCAGCAACTGAAAGCAATCGTTTCGCATTTACAGTACCAAATTCTTTAAAGCAATTACCATTCAAGATCTATTCCTCATCCTTAATCCTTTTTTGAATGGCTTCTCCAATTAATTCCACAGCATTTGTAAAAGGCGAAATACATAAACGGCCCTTTAAAGTTGTCCACAACGACCGGACAAACACCTCAACTGAATCATTTACCATTTAGACACTTCAAGTGTCCATTAACCAGATCAAATAAATACCCAAGTGCAACAGATCATATACGTGAGTTTCACTCACTAATGACGTGTCAAATGAGCCAATTAATAGACGACACGTGTAATTTGTAATAGAAATTTGACACATATGATAAACAAAAAAATAAAAATACATTTAAGGAATAAAAACAAGACCAACCATCTGACCTCCTTCCCCACATCCGCGCCCCACCTAGCTACCTCATAATATTAGTCCAAACTTCCGGCGAGTTCTAGTCCGGCAAAAATGGAGTCTTACCGGAATAACCCAAAAATAGAATTGACAGACAACTCCAACCACCCAAATACGATGCGAGCAAAGGCTTTCTAATCTTGTCAATGCCCATATATGCTTACCAAATTTGTTTGGTGAATATATAAATTCTCATTATCAGAACAACTACATACACATTAGAGGCGAGCTAAGATGAATACATCATAGTATCTCCATAAATAAATAAAGAATCCAATTGTAATATTCAACATCAAATTGGGTATAGTAAAAATAAATCAACCGCGGTCAAGCCTGTGAATGTCAAAGATTTAAAGCATCAAAGCAGCGGCAAATACAACTACAATAGCAGATCCGGCAGCGACAACTCTATTCAAGGAATCAAAATTAGGAGAGTTGGGAGGATAACCGCCAGGAGCGGTGACGACGGATGGAGTAGAAGAACCGAAAGAAGGAGATGATACCGGAGTATCGACGGTTGGTGGAGCTGGTCGAGACAGATTGTAGATTTGTATTGCTATGCTTTTTTGTATGTGATTGAGGCGGCTAAAGTAGTGGGGAGGGCAGGAGTAGGTGGACGGAGTTCTTATGGTGGTGGCGTAGCAACAATGGAGATGGTAGTGGCAGTTTGAGATCGAAAGGAGAAATAAGTACAAAATGAGGTACCAATTTTCCTATATTAGCTTGCTATTTGGGCTGCCATGGAAATTGTTCTTGTCCACCATTGAAGGTAAAAAATTTGAAGAAGGAAATCTGTGAAATGAATTGAAGTGGGCAAAAGAAAGAAGAAGGTAAGTGGGAACCATATAAAGTAAAATTAAGTTTAACAAAAAAAAAAGGAAAAACTTGATTTTAAGGGTTTCACGCGCTTATTTGTGAATATAAAACACACACCTTGCCATGGCAGCGTAAGGGGTTCACAAGGTCGTACTTCAGTTGAGAAGAAAGTGTGTAATTGATAATTGGGTCAGTCGTTGAGGACAACATAAAGGGGCCATTTATATATTTCGCCTTTGTAAAACCTTATTTTCCAACTAAGTCAACATGTCTTGTTCTTGCAGTGTACCACATTAGGCAATTCCCGAAATAAGATGGAGGAATTGGTGGATTGAATCGCGCTCTGCAATCTGCTACACATACGAAGAACTCCATTTCATTCTCGTCTATCATTTCTCCTATTGCAGCCTCTGATTTTATTAAACAAGTCCATACATAAGCACACGTTACTGTGAAAGATGTTACATGAGTTAGACTCGATCGTCTTGACAAAATTAAGTTCTTGAGCTTCCTAATGTTATCTCGTGCTATGATAAATGTACCTCTAACCTTATCAGGAAGAGTCACAATGCCACACATCTCAAGCTTATTTTTCTTCATTTCATCCCATATAGACATCCCTAGTCCGTGAGGGTCTTTGATTATAGACCTATCATAAAATGGAATGAACTCTTTACCTAAGAATTGTTCATCTCCACCAAATTTATTGAGCAAAGCCCATGCTTTTGTGAACCCTACTAAGCTAGGACCATCACCAGCGACATGATGGTGAGTTGAACCAATGGATATGCCATGATTCAGAAACAGTATCACTTGAATGGCCAAGAGCGGGGCTAACTGGATCCCTGGTGCATTTTGAGCTTCCTTCAACTTGGGAACAAAGGGATAAAAATCCTTAGCATTACGAGGATGGTTACTGTCACACCTCCTTTTTACGCGCACCTACCTCGAGGGTTGATGTGTAAGGGAGTTTTTTTACTTTTGGATTGATTATTATTGTAAAGCTGTTTCTAGCCTTTGTGCAGTTTCTCTTTGGTTGCACCTGCTTCTTGCAAGGTCGCTTTTGGATTGCACCCATTTTCTGTTTCCAAACAAAGACCAAGTGTTAGTATGAAATGGTGGTTAGTTTTGTGGCCTTCATGGTTTTGATCCCGGCCCGACTTCTTTGATGAAGAACTCATTTGCAACTGCTTGTTTCCTAGGGATCGATTCATTTCAGGCCCTGGAGAACGTCTGATTTTTCCAGACATCGCCATGATGGTTGGTCGGTGGAACTCGAAGCCCAAACTTATATTGTTAGACTATGTATTCTTAAAATCAGGCCCAATAGCTTGCAAACGGGCCAAAGTTGTTTGGACTTCAATAAGTACAGTGGCCCCATTAAAGCAATCATTGTAACATGCCACTGATTTGTAGGGTCAGTGAGAATTTGCATATGAGGATCATGCCTTTCTAATTTTTAGATTAATTATAAACATGGATTACTCTAGAGTTGCCAAACGATGTCAATTCCTAAATCGCACGTAAACACCCTTACAGTTAGAATTCATGCACATGTTGGGCACTACTTATGTCATCTTAAATTCGGGAATTAATCATTGAATAACTATTACTTCAAAACTATAATTTATTATGAACCTGCTTTATCAAATGACATGCCAAGTTATTTGTTCCTAACAGTTGAATATTCAGCCATCAACACAAATGCATATATCAATGACTATATAATTATAGATTTTTGATTCATGACTACAAACTGAAGGTCCAAATAACAGTTCAACTACACAAATGATACAAACTTCAAATAGGCAGACCCTATTACACTAGACAATAAATATAATAAACCCAGACTTCATCTCCAATCAATTCTTTACTGCATTTATTCTTCACATCAACTACATGGTTCATCAAGCTTACATGAAGTCATAAGAGATACCTGGAAGTTGAAATACCAGTAACAGAAAAAGGAGTCAGCAGCAGCAGTAACACAGCAATAGCAACAGCAAATAGTCAACAGCAATTCAGGAAAAACCAATTAAAGTTCCCAGCAAATGCCAACGGCAGTACAACACAGCAGTTTATGTGTTCAAAACAGGAGTAGTTTGGATCAAAGAAAACTTCACAACAGGACCCAGGCAACCTCAACAAGACACAGTAACTGATCACGCCCAATTATGCCTTATAAAAAGACTCTGCGGACGTTGCAAATATAACCTGAGTATTACGCCCAGGGTGGAATCCACAGAGAGTTAACCTATCAACCACTATCTTCAGACCCACTAATTCTTCAGAACCAGCTTTCTAAATATTCAAATCTCAGTTGAATGTTCTTTAACAACTACGCTTGCAAGTAACTAAATAGCTTTAAACTAAACTAATAAGGTTGTAAACAATAATGAGAAGAAGCTAAAGTAATGATTTCCCCTATTGATGGAATCCCTTCTGTTTATACTCATACAAATTTACCAAAACATCTCTATCAATCATGAACTCTAATCTTACTGTAACTCTCTCCCGAGTAATCACAGTAATTTACTATTACACTCTCCCGAGATACACTAGCTTACTTTATTTAATACTATTCACTTTAGATTATACCCAAGGCTTCGTTATCCCTAATCCCGCCTTTAAACCCGCAATTATAGATTCCTCTAATAATCTAGGAGTGGTGTTGTTCAACAATAACCTAAATATGCACTCTTTTCCAAGTTATGCACACTAAATAGGCACAGTTAATTGAGGATCCTGTAATTAACTACAACAAACACGAAATTGAACAAATAGAGATTAAACTATCAATTTGTATTCACATAAACAAGAAGTTCATCACCCAATAGGTTCCATCAAAACCTTAGACAAGGAATTTAACTGCTCATAGCTATGGGTAAATAAACTAAGATAGAATTCATCATAAAAATCAAAAGTAAAGAAGAAAGATGTTTGGAGTATTCTCTCACAATAATTTTCCTTGCCAAGATACCCTAAAAATCAATACATGCCGCTTTTGGGCGAAGTTTAATGTTTTAAATAGGTTTTAGGTCTAAAAATCCCGTATTTGCACTTTGACCCCTGAACTTTTGTGCCTGCTGCGGTTCTGCCGCGGTCGCGGTAGAACCGCGGCCAATCACCCTTTCTGAACTTCTAAAGTTCTGAAGCTGCCTTCCACCGTGGTTCTGCCGCGGTCGCGGTAGAACCGCGGCCAAACTTGTTTTCTGAATCCTGAGGGCTGGCAGGGTGTAGCTTCATTGGGAATTTACACGTTTGGCCTCTTTTCTCCAAGTTTTGACTCCAAAAATACTCCTTAGCCTTCCTTATACAAATATCACCTACAAACCATGAAAACACTAATAAGAGCATTTTTTTATCACTTTTAGCTTTAAAACTACACAAGAAGGTGATTATTTAAGGTGTGATTATAGTCAAATTCACCTATTATCAACACCCCACACTTAAACCTTTGCTCGTCCTCGAGCAAACTAAACCACACTTCTAGGCCTAACTGTTCAATGCATTGCCCCAATTTATGTCACACCCGCTATTATCAATGATCGACCTAAGCAGTGCACAATCATATCTCAAATGCAGACTCTCATGCCAAGACACACTTGTGCTCACTCTAATTACTCTAATAGAAGTAAAGACTCACTTTTTCTTCCTGAGTCACATGCCCTCACATAAACAAAATCTGAGAGAAGTTCCACACACAGAAAATTCAACAACAAGGAACCATATATAGAAAGAATTCACTCACTCTCAGCAAAGAGCATTCACATGCCACACAGGCACACCATAAGCTTGCCCCTAGTGCAATACTCTACTAATCGAGCCATTCAGTCAAAGATCAAGAGGTCTTTATAGGTTGTAATGTAGGCTAAGGGACGGGTAGGATATATTTGGATATAGTGACTAACCTCCCTAAGCACTTTTAATACACACTTTCTTTTATTTCACCCTTATGCTCAACTCAATCATTATTCCACATTTTATTTCACTTGTAACCCCCACTTTTCTTTAGGTATAATTGTCTTCTTCTTCTTTCTTTATTTTTTACTAACTCCTTACTACCCCACACTTTGACTTTTGTATATTCTTTAGTGATTCAAGTGCTTCTAGGAGGTAAAGGTTCAAACAATTAGCTTATTCAAACACAACGATTTAGATCATTATAAGGTTATCAAAGAACAGGCTTCAGGCTCAAAGGGGTTAACTATGGTAATATGCACAGGTGGATTCTCAAGTATAAAGGTTTGCACAAAGAAATGCCTCAGTCATCTCTAAAACCAAACGACTTCTATTTCGCTTTGCAAACACACAGGGCAAGTTCTAGGTATCATATGCAAGCATAGGATGCAAGTAGCAACTCTCACACACTTATCATGTAACTCATTCCGAATCAGTTCATCAATACAATCATACGAGTTTTCAAGCAAGACAAAATGTGCAAAATTAAGGCATATATTATGAGTCCACAAACAAGCTTAGACGTCACACTCTCAAGTTCTTTTTAGTTATTTGCAAGTGTGNAAAAATAACCGTGGTCAAAAGAAAAACCAAGGGGGAGGTACTACACTACCTAAAAGAGAAAGGAAAATAAAAAGAAAATCTACATGGACTACTTCCCTCAAGAGTACTGTCCAAATAGTCCGTTATTAGGAGGAGTCCTATAACTTTGTTTTTGGGTTTTTTTTTTGTAATTAGTTTCGACTTTGACCCTCACGAGACCCGTCGACAAGTGTCCGTCGTTGGGCCAAGTCAGCTAATCCTCATATATACCTAATCAAATATATATACAACGCTAACGCTATACTACATTACAGCTATATATAATACAACATACAAACAGAGCAAGTCTCCCACCCCACACTTAAAATCATGGCATGTCCCCATGTCATATAAAGTAAAGAGCAGAAGGGTTAGAAGACTTCCCTGAGACTCAGTCAGAGTAGGAGACAGTGCTGGGGTTGACATGGAAGGCTCTCCCCAATGCACGGAACCAGGCCATGAACCGGCTCTCAGTCCTGGATTATCTCTGACACATGGCATCCATCCTCGTGTGTAAGCTATCCACTGAGGTGCGGAGATCCGCAACCTCTTATATGGACCGCAGCATAGGCCTGGTGGACTGTGATCTGGATATGCCAGTCCTAGAATGAGTGTATCTAGATGGTCCGACACTGTTAGCAGACCTCCTGGATGGAGCAAGAGGGATCAGATCATCATCCTCGTCATCTATCTCAATTGTGGTCCTTATTCCCCGGCCCACTCTGATGGAAGAAGCTTTGAATGCTGCTTTGGGTGGCAAATCTCCATCGGCAGGATTGGTGGGTGTATTTCTCATCAAGCACAGTGTGGTCACTAAAGAAGGGTAATAGAATCCCTTTGTCAGCAGCGGTCCCCGTAAGACCATTTCATCACCAATTATCCGGGCCGCATCAAAATCCTTTCTTGTCACAAAGCACCAAGTCAACAGTGCCCGATTGAAGTTTACGTCCGTTGTATTGCTGGATGGCAGGAACCTGCTGCAGATAATAGTCAACCAACACTTGGCCAAATGGGTGAAAGAGTTAGAGTTGAGGGTTATTTGGTCACATATCCAAATGGGTCACCCCCTATGCAAAGTACATCCGTCATGACCTCCCATGTCACCCCTGGCCTGTCATGGTAATAGTCGACGTCACTGGTGAACGGAGGTAGCCGTAACACCTGGCGAATTGTTGGAACTGTAGCATTGACCACCGTACCCCGAACAATCACATCCCTACCCAAGTGCAATGGGCAGTTGGAGTAAAATTCTCGAACCAGCATCTTATTAACTGGTGCAGGGTCATTAAATAGGAATTCCATTTCCCGCCTCCGTATTTCTTCATACATCTCCACCTTTTCGGCTCGGAGGGCTACCCGATCAATC
>MU783323.1:21529-32191 GCA_026770625.1 Nicotiana glauca
CTAAGATTATAGGAATTTCTTCATCCACCTTGCAGTCTAAGATTACAAAATATGCAGGGAACACAAATTTCCCCAACTGAATGAGTACATCATCAAGGATCCCAAATGGACGTTTCACAGTCCTGTCGGCCAACTGCAGCAACATATAGGTAGGTCTAGCTCTCCCTATGCCCATCCTCTTATAAATAACTAGGGGAATAAGATTGATGCTGGCCCCTAAATCACACAGTGCCTTAGTAAAGGCGAAGTTCCCTATAGTGCATGGAATTGTAAAACTACCTGGATCAGATAACTTTTCAGCTACCGATCTAGACACCACTGCACTGTAGGTCTGAGTAAGTATCACCGTGGCCAAATCTTGGAAGTCAAACTTCCGAGACATCAAATCCTTCATCATTTTAGCATACCCAGGCATCTCCTTTAAAGCTTCAATCAATGGAATGTTTACCTGAATTTGCTTGAGCATTTCAAAGAACTTTTTGTACTGTTCCTCCTTTTGGTGCTTGGCCAACCTCTGTAGGAATGGTGCAAGAGGTCTTTTCTTCCCAATCACTTGGGATTTCTCTTTCTCAGCTACACTTTCAACTACTGGCTCTTCAACTGGCTCAGCTACTTTCTCGGTCTCCTGCTGCATATCCTTCTCTTCAGGTGCGGGCTGGACTGTCACTTCTGTCAATCCTGTAGACTCATCCAATTCAATAGGTACTGGAATGAGTGTCTCAGCCTGTATGTTACCTCGTGCTCTCTCTTGCTCAACATCAAGATCCCTACCATTTCGAAGACTCACTGCCATCAACTGCTTGGGGCCCTGATCTTTTGGATTGATTTGAGTATCTGCAGGTAATGTCCCTTGAGGACGATTGTTTAATGACATTGAAATCTGGCCCACTTGTACCTCAATATTTTTAATGGCCGCATCGTGTGCATCCACTCTTTCATTCATCTTGGCATTGGACCCAATAACCTGCTGCATCATTGCTTCCAGTCTTGCAAACCCATCTTCTTGTCTTCCACCATGCTGTTGTTGAGGTGGATGATACCCTTGCTGCTGATTGTTGAACCCCCGTGGTCTAGGATATGGTGCCATGTTGTTGGGGGGTCTCATACCTCCCATGTTTCCGGTTTGTACTGTGGCTGAAGTGGCCTGTACTGCTGCTGAGCCTGCTGACCCCAATTCTGATTTCCTTGTCTCTGACCCCCATAGTTAGCCACATAGTTCATATCTTCAGGGTGCTGATGATGATGATCATGCTCTGCATTCCATGGATTACCAATTGGCTGGCTTATGCAAGATGCGCACAAACCCCCATTGGTAGTATCTACTATATGTACCTGCTGCTTTTGCCCTGATTCCTCCACCTTTTTGGTGAGGATGCTCATTTGTGTCAAGAGAGTTGTCATATTTTCAGCCATAGTGTTAGAAGGATCAAGAGGCACTGAGTGCACCACTTGAGTGATAGGTGCATTCCTAGTTGTCCATCCCGAATTTTGTGCCATTTTGTCCAGCAAATTCTGACCTTCTCTCCAAGTCTTGCTCAAGAACGCCCCACCAGCTGAGGCATCTACAATATTCTTCATGATGTCAGACAGCCCCATGTAAAACCATTATCCCAACATGTGTTCTGGAACACCGTGATGAGGACACATAACCAACATTCCTTTAAACCTGCCCCATGTCTCATGTAGAGTCTCCATTGGTTTCTGCTTGAAGCTCACGATCTCATCAATTTGTTGAGTAGTTTTGTTGGGTGGGTGGAATTTGTTGTGAAATTGCTTAACTCATTCATCCCAAGTTTCTATAGAGTTGATAGGGAGTGAATTCAGCCAAACTTATGCATCTCTTGTCAACGAGAATGGAAACAATAATAGCATGATTGCTTCCGGAGTCACGTTGGGTTGCTTTGTGTTTTGCATATGGATAAGAAGTTCTTCAAGTGATGTTGAGGATATTCTATTTATGTCCCAGAAAAGAGTCCCTTGTTTTGCAACAAGTGTAGCATATTGTTTGTGATCTGGAAAGATTCAGCTTGTATTGCGGGCACAACAATAGCAGTAGCCAAATTGTCAGATGTTGGTTGTGCCCAGTCATATAATGCACCCTCAGGCACAGGAGGTGCCCCTTCCCTGGCATTTAAACCAACTTGCTCATTCCTGACGTTTCCGTTGGGATCGTTGACGTCCCCCATGTCAATTTTAATTTTGAGTGTTTGTTGGGATTGTTGAATTCTTTTGTTCGCACGGTTCAATGCTCGAAATGTTTGCTCGGGGTCTGAGAGTCCTTCAAGTAGTTCTCCAGTCCTCGTAGACTTTTTACGCATACACCTAAGCAACCAAGTCAACAACCGTTAAATTTTCAATGAAAAATTTGGTAGAGAGAAAACTGACTACAATAAGAATCTTTGTATTTCTGTCAATGACAATTGATAATTCCGTTAACTCCCCAGCAACGGCGCCAAAATTTGATCACGCCTAATTATGCCTTATAAAAAGACTCTGCGGACGTTGCAAATATAATCCGAGTATTACGCCCAGGGTCGAATCCACAGAGAGTTAACCTATCAACCACTATCTTCAGACCCACTAATTCTTCAGAACTAACTTTCCAAATATTCAAATCTTAGTTGAATGTTCTTTAACAACTACGCTTGCAAGTAACTAAATAGCTTTAAACTAAACTAATAAGGTTGTAAACAATAATGAGAAGAAGCTAAGGTAATGATTTCCCCTATTGATGGATTCCCTTCTGTTTATGCTCATACAAATTTATCAAAACATCTCTATCAATCATGAACGCTAATCTTACCGTAACTCTCTCCCGAGTAATCACAGTAATTTACTATTGCACTCTCCCGAGATACACTAGCTTACTTTATTTAACACTATTCACTTTAGATTACACCCAAGACTTCGTTATCCCTAATCCTGCCTTTAAACCCGCAATTATAGATTCCTCTAATAATCTAGGAGTGGTGTTGTTCAACAATAACCTAAATATGCACTCTTTTCCAAGTTATGCACACTAAATAGGCATAGTTAATTGAGGATCCTGTCAATTAACTACAACAAACACGAAGTTAAACAAATAGAGAATAAATTATCAATTTGTATTCACATAAACAAGAAGTTCATCACCCAATAGGTTCCATCAAAACCTTAGACAAGGAATTTAACTACTCATGGCTATGGGTAAATAAACTAAGATAGAATTCATCATAAAAATCAAAAGTAAAGAAGAAAGATGTTTGGAGTATTCTCTCACAATAGTTTCCCTTGCCAAGATACCCTAAAAATCAATACATGCCTCTTTTGGGCGAAGTCTAATGTTTTAAATAGGGTTTAGGTCTAAAAATCCCATATTTGCACTTTGACCCGTGAACTTCTGCGCCTACCGCAGTTCTGCCGCGGTCGCGGTAGAATCGCAGCCAATCACCCTCTCTGAACTTCTAAAGTTCTGAAGCTGCCTTCCACCGCGGTTCTTCCGTGGTCGCGGTAGAACCGCGGCCAAACTTCTTTTCTGAATCCTGAGGGCTGGCAGGGTGTAGCTTCATTGGGAATTTACACATTTAGCCTCTTTTCTCCAATTTTTGACTCCAAAAATGCTCCTTAGCCTTCCTTATACATATATCACCTGCAAACCATAAAAAACACTAATAAGAGCATTTTGTTATCACTTTTAGCATTAAAACTACACAAGAAGGTGATTATTTAAGGTGTAATTATAGTCAAATTCACCTATTATCAGTAACAACACTGGACTGGAGAATTATGACTCAGTAGCTAAACATCAAAAACTGCACTTATGGAACAGTGAAGGGACTACTCTTCCGATTTCAGAGTGTTTTATCAGTATATGGATTCAAATAGCAGAAAATGTCTCAAAGAACCCCCTCCCCCTTTTAATTCTTGACTTAACTTTCTTAAGTGTTTTCCTTTTAATTCTCAGAATCTGAAAATCCCCCTATTCCTTTAGGCTCTCAGAATGTTTTTCTCCTCTTAAATTCTCCGTTGTCTCCCTTTTTAATCTCTCAAATTCAGCCTTTAAATAGGCAATTCCTGTTAATGCATCCTCCATTATCAAATTATCTTTTTATTTTTAAATCTTCCACTAAGCTAGTGCTATTATTTAAATCAAGTAGTGCAATTTCTACCCTACCACTACTTGTTATTTAAAAGTAGTGCAACTTCTACCCTACCACTACTTGTTATTAGTAGTACAACCCATTAATAACTACATAAAGAAAAAATAAATAAATAAAATTCGAACAAAATAAATATTAAAAAAAAATGCGCAGAATATAAATAATAATAAATAAAAAAACAGAAAATAAAATAAAAATAAAAAATACAGAAAATAACATACATAACGAGAATAAAAATACGAAAAATATAAATGCATAAATAAATTAAGGAAGGTGGAAATTAAATAACAAAATTACATGAGTCTAACCGTGAAAAAATCCTCAAATCAAGACTCTCGTCTTGGATCTAAGATCATTGATGGGAGATCTTGACCGGAGGATTTTTTAACGGCTAGGAAAATGCATACAACAAAAAAAAGGGTAGATCTAGGTTTTTGGCTTTTTTAGATCTAAGATCCACGAATTTTGGTTGGGCTTTGGGAAGTTTGGTTGATAAAATGAGGTAGAGGAGGAGAAGAGGAGAAGATTGTGTGAATTTGAGGGAATTTGGAGGTAGGCCACTGCCGGAAAAAAAATTCCGATGGGCGGCGGTGGCGGTGGCGGCGGAGGGAGAAGAGGGAGGTAGAGAGATGTGAGAGAAGTGGAAGAATGAGGAGTTTAGAAATAAGGGGGTGGTATTTTTTTGAATAGTTTTTATATTAAAAAATGGGTGAGTTCCGGAACGTTGGATCTACTATAGATCAACGGTCAAGATTGAGTGGGGAGATGAGGTGGATCAGATTTTTTAAGGGTTTGGGCTTGGTTTGTGGGTATTTTGGTTGGGTACAAGGGTGTTTTGGTTTGGGCTTGGGGTGAATTGAGTTGTAATTGGCCCAAATTGAGTCTTTTAATTAAGAAGACTAATTTTCTCTTCAATTGCTTTCTAATAAAAATGTAAACCTAAATTTAACCTTAATCAAATTATCCTAAAATATTAATTAACTCTAAATAATAATTATCACACATAATCAAATATCAAATTAAAAGAAATCACACAATTTTGACATTAAACATTAAAATGCGAAGTACGTTATTTGTTGTGATTTTTTTATTTTATTAAGACAAACTTAATTACTGCTAATTGTAAAAATTAAATCCTAGAATGCAAATGCAACATATTTTTTTTTATTTATTTAAACAAATAAACATGCAAGGACAAATGCAAATAATGATAGAAAATTCCACGAAAATTCACAAAATTGCACACAATAAAATAAATAATTTTTGTTTTGATTTTGTGGAAATAATTCATGTGAGGCAAAAATCACGTGCTCCAGCTACGGATGAGAACACTGAAATCCACATCAGTCACATAAAAAGTAACAGATACAGAATCTCCTATTACATAACGTAACTCAGGATAACCGCTTGAATTCAGTGGACAAGCAACGCTTCCAGCTAAAGAGTATATAGTGTTTGAGAGTGAGGGAGAGTGAATCTTTAAGACTAGGAATATTAATAGTTTGGACGAAATCGGATTCTTGTAGAATAAAATCCGCCGACTACGGTGGAAACCTAGCCATAGATGATCAAAATATGTGAAAGGGAGCGTCAGCTCAGCTGTACTGCCGGGAGGTGGCGCAACTTGACATTGCTCAATCACATACGCCATTGTTGAAACATTTGGTTAAGAATACACAACGGTTGGCTTTTCAATATATAGAATTTCATGTAATGAAGAAACTGTTGAGTTTGATCTCTGACCCTGAAATGCACTTACCATATCGACAAAACGGCAATGGCGCGTATGAGTGCAAAATAAAGTGATACTCTAATGTATACTCAAAACTTTATTATGAATTATCATATTTTACTGTGGTTGATGTTTATCCTTTGTGATATGAAGTAACTAAATAATGTATCTGAATTACTTTTTTGTTTTGGATACCTGAACCCCTATACTAACAATTTGTAGAGTCCACAACCAAATTGACGTTGAAATATTGCAAAAGAATCATTTATAGCTTAAAAAAAAGGGAAAGAACCATTTTGAAATTTTAAATATAGAGCTTGGTGTGCATACGCTATATAGGTTTGAACTAACAGACAGAGTTAAACCAGTACCATACACTATACTGGATTTTCTTTTAATACATTAAGGGGTGTGCGACCTGTGGCCCACGCCTCCTATTTGTTCAGGGCGGGCGAGCGGCGTGAACTCTGATTCGATCCGGGTATTCAATCCTGCCGGGTCGTTTGGTAGGATGCATTAGAGAAAACAAATGCATGCATTAATTTTTGGTATTACTAATCCCTTGTTTGGTACTCTTTTTCAACCTATGTATTACTAATGCAAGTATTAGTTATATAACATATTTGGTATTATCCTATGTATAACTAATACATAGGAAACCGTATGGTATTAGCAATACCAAAGTTATTAATGCATGCATTAGCATGATTAAAGATAAAATTTTACTTAAAGTCTCTTAAACCTAAAGAACATGGAGGGTATTCTAGTAAACAACTATTTTCTTAAAAATTACTCTCTCTTCCAATTTATGTGAATCTATTTGATTGGGTACGGATTTTAAAAAAATGAAGACTTTTGAAATTTGCGGTCCTAAATAAGCTAAAGGGTCCCAAAGTATTTGTATAGTTATAAAAGCTTCTCATTAAGGGTAGAATCGTAAGTTTTAAGCTAAAGTGTTACCAAATTTAGAAATGGATCATTCTTTTTGGAACGGACCAAAAAAAAAAGTTTCACATAAACTGAAATGCAATATAATACATTTTAATTTTTAATACACTACATTAAATAGTGAATAAAAAATAATCTTATCATAACTAATGCTTGTATTAATAACATACACATTACTAATCTCTACATTACTAATACACCTTTTTCCATATTATTCTTATACATCCTACTAAATGACGCCTAAGGGGTCGTTTGGTTCTGGGATAAGGTGGGATAAAGTGGTATAGAATTTGAGATTAAATTTATCCCATGTTTGGTTTGAGATATCAAATTATAATAAAGCTCTTTCGGTGCAGCTCTATTGTTATAACCAACTAATACCAGTATTAGTTATCTTGGTATAAAGTTATGAAATGACTAGATTATCCGTCTACCCTTTTCACTAGCACTAAATAATTCCGGTATTATTAATTCCAGGATTATCTTATCCACGAACCAAACGACCCCTAATAGATACAATATTTCCACGTCGCTTTAGTTCCGAAGGGTCTCACCAAAAGAGAAAAGCGAACTAAAAATTAGGATATTGGAATGGGACCCATCACTCAATAATCGGTCGAAACTGGTGGGTCCAACAAAGCACGTACTTCTGTAAGTCCAGACCCAAGACTAGGGGTCTCCTAAAAACTCAATAAACCAAACAAAACCGACCAAAAAAACTGATACTTGTTGGTTTAATTTTGATTTTTAATTTTAAAAATCGATCAAATTTTATTTGATTTTGGTTTTAATCAGAAGAAAACCGAACCAAACTGACCATTTGAGTAGCTATTTTAAATTTATTATTACACACACACACACACATATATATATATATAGCATATTGTTATACAAAGTTTCAGAAACATTATGGTAAATGTTAATAGTTTGCACTTTTAATATAGTTTTTTACCTTTACATTCTAGTTTGATTGGTAGTTTTCTTTTGTTTAATATAAGAATCCATTTCGTGTTAAAAATAATATATTTTTAATTATATTATTCATCACTATTTGATTCAATTATCATCAATATATCTTGGTAAACAATAGATTTCTCAAAAGACAGTTGATTTGATAGTGTTACATTGAAAATGTGGTCGCGGGAATATGTGTTTGGTAGTGTATATCTTATATTAAAAAAAACGACAAATAACCGAAAAATCGAAAAATCGACATAAACCGAATCGAGAAAAATCGACTTAATTGATTTGGTTTGGTTTGGTTCTAATATTTGAAAAACCGACTTACTTGGTTTGGTTTCTTCTAAGGAAAAAACCGATCTAAATCGAACTATGAACACCCATACCCAAGACAGAGAATCACATGATTATGAAATTCTAGATTTCTTCGCTTAAACACATCTATCTATATCTCTATTTATATCTATATCTATATTTATATTATATTAAAAGCACGAAGGCCCTTAACAAAATATCGTTCGCCTTTTTTATCGTTTTAAAATAGAACTCACATTAGACAAAAAAAAAATCATTTAAACTGAAATTAACTAAAATTAATATTAGTTATGCGCATTTTCTTATTTGAATTATTTATAATATTCTACTATATTTAGAACTTTTGAAGTTTACTATATTTATACAACTTTGACTTTTTCTTCAGCTTTATACCCAAAAAAAAAAACGTATAAGATCAAAGATAAATAAAAGAGAAAATTATCTTTTCAACATGTAATGAAATTGTAATTAAAGAGAAAATATTTTATTCTAAAAGGAAATTCTAACTACTTTTGTTATGGAATTTTTTTTTGCGGGAACACTGATCCGTATCAAACAAATACTTAAGGAGTCTTTCTTAACCCTTTTTTATTTACATTTTTGAATTTTAGAGATGTTATGTTATTACTTTAAATACAATTTAATTTCTTAAAAAGTTTCAAATTCATTTTAATTTGATGTAAAGAAAGGAATCATCCTTACTTTTTTTATAAAAATATATTTAACACTAATTTGTCGCCAAAACTAAGAATATTATAATTCATAAATTATTTATAGATAGAATACGTTCATTGCGCGTGTGCCCCATATTAATAAATATAAAACTTTTTAACAATCACTTAAAATGCATGTGTTAAGTGTCATTCCAAAGTATTTCTAATATTTTTTATTTTGAGTTAAAGAGTATAACAATTATGAACATTAGGTAATTTAAATTTGACTGCAATATTTATTAAAGTAGTATTTATATTTTTGATACATAAATTTATAGAAAGGGTTTCTGAATAAAGGGTCGTGGACATTCATCTTATATTAAAAGACGGAGATCCTCAGCAAAATATTATTCATCTTTTTTTTTCTTTGAAACGACACCAATAAAAACCCAGTAAAATCTCACAAATGGGGTCTGAGGCTTTTTTGTAATTTGAAATTAACTAAAATTTTCATCATTAAATATTTCTTATTTAAGTTACGTAGGAAGTCATAATATTAAGAACTTTTAACATAAATATATTTGGGAGAAATAAGAGTCATAATAATTAGGATGTTTTCTTGTCCATATATTTGCTTAGGTCTAAGGGGATAATTTTATATACAGTTTGTCACTATTAGAAGAGAGATACATGTAATTAATTAAGTTTTTTTTTTGAAATTATTAAATGTAATTTTAAGATATTATACAAAAAATAGATAAAGAGAGAAAACGTTGTTCGAGTAAGAAATATCTATATTTTCTACATCATTATAAAAGCATAAAAGCACGAACTCCGAACGCAAAAATAAAGGAACTATTTTCTTTACTTTTTGATCAAGTACTCAAACACATTATTTTATAATTGTTACATAATTATTAAAATTTATATATTTATTGATAAGACTAGTAATAAATAAATTAGACAAGATTAACCTTTTTCCCCAAAAAAATAAAAATAAATTGTACTACATGGGGGCAATTGGGAACGACAAAGGAAAATTCGAACAATAAGGAATGGAATCCATTTATTATGTGACAGACCCTTATCGATATTACTTTACTGAATTCTAAGCTTCGATGGTACGCTTATTTTCCTTTAGTAATATACTGAACCGGCTACATATTCGTTTTGGTTTAAATTATGTATTAGTTTAAAAATTTTTTTAAATATATATAAATTATTAATTTAGAACCCAATAACTTTAAAAAAATTAAAATACGAACTCATAAGCTTTAATTTCCGACTTCGCCTCTAATTTGGTCACGTGGAACCTCCGCAATACCGCATTTATAAACATATATGCTTGTAACGTTGAAGCAGGGGCAGAGCCACCGTGCCGGTTACGGGTTTCGCCAAACCCAGTAGCTTTAATCCAAAGCTTGTATTTATCTTTTAAAAATTTATTAATTATGTATAAATATTAATTTAGAACCCAGTAACTTAAAAAGATTAGAATCCCAAACCCATAAACTTGAAATTCTAGCTCCGCCTCTTTGTTGAATATACAAGAAATTTAATTTTTAACGATCATTTCTCAACGAAGGGACATAAATCCGGTCGTTATAAGTGTACTTATAACAATTAATTTTTTTTCAGTCGTTCAAACTAATTTTTAGCTCAATATTAACGATGAAATAATATTCGGCCGTTAAAATAAAACATAACCCGTCGTTAAACAATTAGTATTATTAATGAAAAAATAGCGCTAACTTTTCCCTCCGTTTTTTCATCTTCGCCAAATCCCCCACCTCCCCCACACCCCAAAAAAAGGAAGGAAAAAACCCTAACGCCAAGGACTCTATTTTGAACGCTTGATACACTCTACTAAAAAAAACTTTTCCATCTCCCCAAATCCCCCAAATCCTTCCCCCCC
>MU783323.1:32486-44430 GCA_026770625.1 Nicotiana glauca
GAAATTATCAATCAATTCACAAAAAAAAAGGAAGAAAAAACCCTAACGCTTCTCTAACAACGAAAGGAAAAAAAACCAGTAACAACAACGAAGGAAGGAAAAAACCTACAACTACGAAGTTAAATTCAGCGAAACTGCTCGTCATCTTTATTGACAACAACTGCATCTTCGAGTTTCTTCTCAAAATTGTACCCTTTTTTTATGTGAATTGATTGATAATTTCTCTAGAAAACTAGGAGAAGGGATGACTAGTCACTGGTAGGACGCCATTGAGATAACCATCGTCTAAATCAGCCCAACTCTTCGACACGCTGCAATGTTTTAATTTGATTTTGACTTAGCAAAATGAGCTTCAAATATGATGTTTCAAAATTGGGGATAGTTGTGTAATCCAGCAGATGCACCTTTTAATTTCACTGACCTTTGTTTTTTCTTTTCCCTCATTGGTTACAGAAAGGAAGAATTTGTTTCAAAAACTAGCCTAATTTTATATTTCTATGCCTTAGATGTGAGGATGAGTTTATATTGTTAAAAATGGAACTGATTGGACAAGTATAGAGAGAACTGATATATTATTCGAATTCAAACTGACGTACATAATGAAATAAAATATTTTCTATTTATAGAAGAAAGAAAGTTGTTGTGTAAGCTGCTACTGCAAGCTGTTGTGTAAGCTGCTATTATATCCGATATGGATAATCTTCTACTGAGAGCAATGTTTATCTATAACGGGGTACTGAATGGATAAACACATTGTACCCAGTATAGATAATTTTCTACTAGGGGTAATAATTATCCATAACGGAGTACTGAAAGGATAAGCTTATTATACCCGTTATGGATAATCTTCTATCGGGGGTAATGTTTATCCATAACCAGATACTGAAAGGATAAGCTTATTATATCCGGTATGGATAATCTTCTATCGGGGGTAATGTTTACCCATAATCGAATACTGAAAGGATAAACTTATTATGCCCGGTATGGATACTCTTCTATCGGGGGTAATATTTATTCATAATCGGGTACCGAAGAGATAAGCTTCTTCAGGAGGCTTATTTCCAATAGAGTACTAAATAGATAAACATATTTACGGCGGAGTCTCATATGGATAAGCTTCTTCAGGAAGCTTATTTACAACGAAGTATGAACATCCATAATATAATATATTTATAACAGTCCCCCTTGGATGTTCATTAAAAGATAGTGTGCCTCATTAAAACCTTACTAGGAAAAACCTCCATGGAAAAAAAATTCTAGTGAAGGAAAAAGAGTACACATATTTAGTAATATGCATTGCTAGGTGCCTCATTAAAAACCTTATAAGGAAAACCCTGTGGGAAAAAATCTTAGTAAGGAAAAAAGAATGCATCGTGTATTTTACTCCCCTTGATGAAAATCTTGTTTCAAATATTTGAGTCTCTGCATAACCAATACGATCTGCCCCACTTTTGTTAGCATTAGCAAGATACATAAGTGCATAACAATTGCACTGAGATAGAGTATTTCAGGACCATGGAGTTCCTTATCCTCTTCTGGAGGTCGGAACGGATCCTTATTCACTTCAAGTGATTGAACACCCATTAGTGTACTTAATAGGTGCGCTTTGTCCATGTAAAAGCGTTTAAAGACCCTTTCTGTATAGGCAAATTGATGGATAGAGATCTCGTCTGCTAAATATTTAATTTGCAGACCAAGATAAATTTTATTTTTCTAAGATCTTTCATCTAAAATTCTTTCTTAAGATATTCAATTGCCTTTGGAGCTCTTCTGGAGTTCCAACAAGATTTATGTCATCAACGTAAACAACAAGTGTAATAAATTCTGATGACATTTTCTTTATAAAAATACATGAAAAATAACATCATTTATGTAACTTTCTATCAGCAAATATGCACTGGGGTGATTATATCACTTGGGCCCAGATTGATTTAAACCGTACAAAGATCTTTATAATCTGATCGAGTACATTTCTAGAGACTTTGAACTATATGTTTCATGCATTTTAAATCCTTCAGGGATCTTTATAGAGATTTAATCAAATGAGTCATATAGGTTATGACTCGCATTTAAATGGCATGACCTCTTCAGGTGTCTGGACTTGGTCCGATCCTCATAATATTTCACAGTATTGTGCACTATATTGTATCAAATATATCGTCGACGATCATTCTGTATCGGTTACTAAGCAGCATAACTTATTGAGATCTCATCACTTTCTTTATTTTCAGGCACTCCAACTTCTTCTGGAGTTTCATGAAATGTTATGTCGTGGGCTCTTCTAGAGCTCATTTCCTCCTCATTATGATCATTTTGATCATTAGCTCCTTATTATTTTTCAAGGATTGTTACTTTTGGAACCGAATGGTCTACCACGCTTCATGCGTACAGTAAACTCTATCCTTCAGGGACTTTAAATTTTAATAGGAGTATTTGCAACTGAAATATGATATTTGATTTTGGATCAGCAAATGCTTCTGGCATTTGACTTAATTATCTTCTAAGTGAGGATCATATTAATGATAATTCGATTCATATAGCATATTTTTTAGCTGTTTATTCCATTCCCCAGATGTTAGAAAAACTAACATATATCCCCAATCTTCTTTGGGAAATATATCTTTGTGCATTGTGGTAGAGAAATTAATCATATACCACACATCAAAAGATAGTAAAATATTTGATTTCTGATCCTAAACCAATTATGAGGGGAGGACTTATCATATATTGTTGGTCTGATGCATACAAGTGCTTCTATATGCAATTTAGAAAATCTTAGACCAACACATTAAGCTTTGTTCTCATAAACAATAGTTTAGCCATTAATAGGAGGTATTCACTGCTAAACTAGCTTGTATATAAACAAGAATTATCAAGATGAACTGTCTTGATTTCATAATCTGAAAATTATGCTCTTAAATGAGAAAAGCAATTTCAAATGCCAAACTGCAGGTTGACAATAAACATACATGTAACCATCTTATATATGCATCTATAAGTGGTTCACATGATAGGTGAATGAACCCATATTCACCTTTTATATATTTCATAATCAGGGGTCTTAGTCCCAACTTTAGCTGGTATAATCAATGTATTATGAGAACAAGCAACACAGGAGAATTCTTGAAGAATCTTCTAGTTCTTCAGTATATGCTTATCTAAATTCTCAAATAGCTCATTTAAAAATGGCAAATGAAAACTTCAAGTTTATCATGGCATGTGCTATCTCTTAGTAAACTTCTGGTTTACCAATGACATAAACTTTTGCATTAGTAAACTTCTGATTTACTGTGGCTACTTTTGTATTAGTAAACTTCTGGTTTACCGTGATACATGATGTAGTACAAATCGAAGAATAAGGCGGGTAACTTCTCATATACATATTATTTCACCCCCTATGATTGTGGAAACATGAAGATTTTTAATCTTCCAATCATTTATAGTCTCAAAATGATAGCCCTTTATTTTAGTAAACTTCGGGTTTACTACAATATATGTTTTGACCATAATCATATAATATGAATGACATATTTGTAAATAAGCTCTTCGAGAGTCTTCAATTATTATCCACAATCTAATATTTATCGGACACTACTGATGTCATGTGTCTTCTAGGCAAACAGTTAGCTCTTCGGGAGTTGTTGATACATTTTGTACTATCAAATATTGCTCAGACACTTCTGGTATCATAAGAGAAAATCACAATCAAATAAACAATTATTTAAGCACAAGAAAACTCCTCTTCATAATATTTTCCTACTTCAGGAGGCAATTTCAATTGTATTACTTCTTCAGGAGCAAATTTAAAATACGAAATATTGATTATATATTCTCTCAATTATATTACCTCTTCTGGAGGTGAATCGTAATATATTTGCATCAAGAGCGCGTTCATATTTACCAGATTTATTAATATTATCACATTCACTTCAGGGAATGGATTATTATTATCAAAAGTTCTCATCCTTCAGGAAAATCGAACATAATTATCTGAATGCGCATTAATCACATCAAATTGTGATGCCTCAACCTCTTTTAAAATATTTACTACTTCAGGAGCAAATCGAGGCGTGCATTTAATATAGAGAATATTTATGTAGCTTATCTTCAATTGTAACCATAGAAAGCCTAAATTATCACTTCTGGTGATCATAGGCATATACCACTTCTGGTGGTTAACAAAATATAATTACAATGAGATATACGAAATATAACCACTTCTGGTGGTTGTATATTTCTTGCAAACTCTGCTAGAGTTTAAGTTGATCTAATAATGTTATCCATATTCTTCAAAATGACATAAATAAAATATATTATAGTAAACGTCATTATCAAAGCATAATTTTTATTTATGTATAACAAACAACAAAAATTAAAATATTTACATTTCTACAGATTTACCACCGATTACATGACTTGTTTCTCCTTCTGGGAGTGCAAAGTAATCAGCTACATCCAAATGCATGAAGTCTAAATTATCTTCAGAAATAAAATTTGCTTCAGCATTTTTCTCTGTCTTTTTCAGGGAGGCTTGATAAAGCTCAACGAGGTGCTTTGGCGTACGACAGGTACGTGATCAATGCCCTTTTCCTCCACATCTATAGCATGCACTTTCTGCATTTGGTGCTTGCACCGCTTCATGCTTTTGTTCCTTCCTTTTCCACTGCTGGTGGCGATAAGGGTTCTTTGGTGCATTATTATTACCATGATTAGAGTTTCTTCCCCGACCACGGCCATGGCCACGACTGGGGCCACGACCTCTTCCACGTCTAGTTTGGTGGAAGTTCGTCTCATTCACTTCAGGGAATGGACAAGAACCAGTAGGTCGGCTTTCATGATTTTTCATTAATAGCCCATTATGTTGTTCGGCTATAAGAAGATGTGAGATAAGTTCAGAATACTTTTTAAATCCCACCTCTCGATATTGCTGCTGCAGGAGCATATTCGAGGCATGAAAAGTGATGAAAGTTTTCTCCAATATATCATGATCAGTCATATTATCACCACATAATTTTAATTGGGAAATAATTCAGAACATAGCAGAATTATACTCACTGATAGATTTAAAATCTTGTAGCCTTAGATGAGTCCAATCATAATGTGCATGTGGAAGAACGACCATCTTCAGGTGGTCATATCTATCTTTCAAATTATTCCACAGTATGACTGGATCTTTAACAATAAGATATTCCATTTTCAGGCCCTCATCAAGGTGATGACGTAGGAATATCATTGCTTTGGCACGGTCTTGGTTTGATGCCTAATTTTTATCCTTGATGGTATCTGCCAGCCCCATCGTATCAAGATGAATTTCAGCATCAAGCACCCAAGACATGTAGCTTTTGCCCGATATATCCAGGGCTACAAATTTAAATTTAGAAATATTTGACATTATATAGAAAAAGAAAGTTCGTACCTTAGATACTTTCAAAGTATTTGCTCGAGATGGCAGAGTCTCGTGCTGATAACGTGTTATAAAATAAAGACTGTANGACGTGTTATGAAATAAAGACTGTAAAGTAAAGACAAGTATAGAAAGAAACTGATATATTATTCGAATTCAAATTGATGTACATAATGAACTGAAATCTCTTCTATTTATAGAAAAAAGGAAGCTGCTGTGTAAGCTGCTACTGCAAGCTGCTATTATACCCGATATGAATAATCTTCTACTGAGAGCAATGTTTATCCATAACGGGGTACTAAATGGATAAACTCATTGTACCCATTATAGATAATTTTCTACTAGGGGTAATAATTATCCATAACAGAGTACTGAAAGGATAAGCTTATTATACCCGTTATGGATAATCTTCTATCGGGACTAATGTTTATCCATAACCGGATACTGAAAGGATAAGCTTATTATACCCGGTATGGATAATCTTCTACCGGGGGTAATGTTTATCCATAACCGGATACTGAAAGGATAAACTTATTACACCCAGTATGGATAATCTTCTACCGGGGATAATGTTTATCCATAATCGGGTACCGAAGTGATAAGCTTTTTCAGGAGGTTTATTTCCAATAGAGTACTAAATAGATAAACATATTTACGGCGGAGTCCCATATGAATAAGCTTCTTCAGTAAACTTATTTACAACGGAATATGAATATCCATAATATAATATATTTATAACACTGACGAAGGAATTTCTGGTGAGTTTTAGTCTGTATTTAATTAGTACACAGCAGTACTGCATGAGAAGGGTAGGTAAGAGCGGTAAAGGCTTAATTTAACATTTCTATTCCTCTGCTAAAAATATCCAGCTCTTCCCCATGCTTAGTAGTCCTACAGTTGGAATATCTGGGACGAACGATAAAAGAAGAATGATAAAATCCACATGTGTTTAATGCGAGAGCGATTTAGTTACTTGTTGAATAACTAATAAAAGAAGATGCATGCGTAGAAAAAAGTTCAGAACTGCTTGTTGTGAAATGTCTACATATATCAAAGTTGGAGAAATGTTGCGCGTGACTTTCTACCACGACGGGGTTGTTGGGCAGCATCATGCTTCATTTACGAGACACTTAGGTATATTGGTTCGTGATCGTAATATATGCCCATTGCGTGTACACTCATGGGAAGACATCGAAGAATATAAACTACAACACATGTGGAAAGCTGTTACAGTAAAGATTTAAAGCATTACTTTCTTGATTTGCCTTCTCCATTTCTATTTGTTAATATAATATGGTAACTCATTTTTTTCTTCTTTTTCTATCTCTGCTGATTTTTAGACGCCCGTAAATGAATTAAATGTTCATCTTTTTCATATGTCTTTCAAGGGACTTATTCCAATGAAACCATCAAAGGACGGTAAACTAGTAGTACTAGTTTTTAATCAGGGAAGGCACGAAAAACTTCTATGTTTATACCCTTGTTTGATTATTGTTAGGGGGCATTTGCTTGATGAAATTTGGACAGATTGGAGTTCAAATGAATATGAGCATATATTAGATTTCTAAACCTATTACCACCATGAATGTTATGAGCCGTGGCAATAGTGATATTTTATACTAAATTGAGAATCTTGTTTTATTTTTTTCACATTGGCATTTATGTGTTTTAAATTTTTATTGTGGTTCATTTATTTTTACTTTAACTATAACAAGCCACAACTCTTTTTTGTTTGTAGAACGAGACTTTACAACTGTGATATGTGTAGAATGAGACTTTACAACTGTGATATGTGTAGAATTTAGTCCAATTGTTGACAACCTTTTCTGTAAATGTCATGTGTCTGTTGAGACTACGGGTTTGCTAAAGTAGTGTGTATACATTGTAGAGATGAATGTCCTGCACGAGAAGATCAATGCAACATATTTTTTCCCATAGAAGTATGTAAACCTGTTTGCTAAAGATGCATGTGAAGGTATTTGTGTTGGCTTAAAAGCTGGTCAAATTATAGCTTAAATGCATCTTTTATATAACAGAGTTGGGAATACCAACTGCTTTACGCTTGAGGTTATATCAATGTTGAGCCATGGAGCTATGCAACTATCTGTAATCTGTTGAATATTTTTCGCATCTTAACTTCTTCTGTAATCAGAAGTTGATTGCTTCAGAATATCTATTGGTGCAAACATAGGACTTATGTCCCGATTTCGGACTTCTAAGAGCTCAATTCTGCTTTTAAATATCCCAACTCTACCCGGTTTTATTTGACTTTTATATTATGAAATCAATTCAAGAATCAAAAATATAAGGTTAATGATGGAAATACACATAGTTAAATGTTTATTTTTCTAGTTTATAAGATAAGTTTCATATTTAATGATACTTGTGAAATATTGCTTGACAGTGATGACATAAATGATCAATGAGATCATGTCTCGAAACATATGAGAAAGTTATGGAACAATTGGAGAGGATCGATGCACAAGAATATTAAGTCTTAGCCATTCCGTTATGCTCTAAAAGATGTGCCAAAAGGGATAGACAAGAGTGATTGAGAACGGCTGGTCAAGAAGCATTTTTTATTGAAAAATTTAAGGTATGATTTCATAGCTATTTTTTTTGAAAAAGGTAACAATTATATTCTTCAGCACCCAAAAAACGGGGCTGGTATCTAATATTTACATGTACAACCCCTGAAAATCTTACAGAGAATAAAAAAGGTCTAGTAGTGAGTTTACATCACCTATCAACTGTTCTTTACACCAAAAATGAAAAAGAGAAATACAAGAACTCTTGATTTTCTGTGTTGAACTGCTCTTGCCTTCAAAACATCTTGCAATCCTCTCCTTCCAAACTATCCACCATATGAAAGCTGGAACAATCTTCCACCATTCCTTATGACAAGTTCTTCCACTAATACTGTTCCAGCTGCATATCAGGCTAATGGTGTCTTTGGGCATTACCCAAACAATACCAGCTAATGCTATAAAGAGCTGCCAAAGCTGTCTAGTAATAACACAATGTAAGAAAAAATGCTCATTGGTTTCATCTTCCTGTTGACATAGAAAGCATGTGGAGCTGGTCTGAATACTTCTTCTTTGGAGAATTTCTAGCGTGAGGTAGGCTTTTCTTACCACTAACCATGAAAAGCAAATAACTTTGAATGGTGCTTTGATCTTCCAGATCTTTTTCCAAGGTCAAGGATAGTTGGGGTGTCCTCTGGATGATAGATAGTTGTATGCAGCTTTGACTGTAAGAGCCCTTGCCTCCTTTCCATGTAAGAGAATCCTCTGCCTCACTTAATCCTGCAAAACCTTCTAGTATTTTGAGAATTTCAGTAGCTCTATTGACTTCCCAGTCATTGAGAAGCCTTCTGAAAATTAGGTTCCAGCCCTGGGAGCTCCATGTTTCTTCTACTGTGGCATTAGGTGAAGTGGTGAGATTGAACAGATCAGGAAAAATATCTTTCAATGCTCCATGACCAATCCAATCATCATGCCAAAATGATATCATCCTCCCATTTCCTATCCTAAAACTTATGTTTGTTGTAAATTCCTGATGGCTTTCCAATTGCCAACTCCATAAGGAGTTCTCACTGGTTTGGTGCTCCAGTGTCCTGATTGCTCGTACATGCAGTTGACAACTTGTCTCCATAAGGCTTGCTTCTCAGTGTTGAATCTCCATAACCATTTCATTAAGAGACTCTTGTTCTGTAAACTTAAGTTTCTAATGCCTAGACGGCCAACTCTCTTGCTAGAGATGAGAGTGTTCCAGTTAACAAGATGGTAGCCTTTGGACTCCCTTTTGCCTTCCCAAATAAAGTTCCTTCTCAATTGGTCAATTCTTCTCCTACTTTGGCTGGGATAGGAAATAAGGACATGATGTAGGTGGGTAGGGAGTCCAGGACAGAGCTCACTAAAATGATCCTTCCCCCTAGGGATAAGTATTGTGCTTTCCACCTTGTAAGTCTCTTTTCACATTTATCTAGTATCCCTTCCCATATATCTGCAGCTTTGTTCTTGGAACCCAAAGACAGTCCTAAATACTTAGTTGGTAAATGTCCTACTTCACAACCCAAAATGCCAGCTAGAATTGGACTGCTTGGAACTGCATTAATAGGCACCAACATGCTCTTTCTCCAGTTAACATGAAGGCATGAGATACCTTCAAAGACTGTGAGAACCAACCTCAAATGCATTAGCTGAGCAGGTTCAGCATCACAGAGAACCAGAGCATCATCTGCATACAATAGATGCGAAATCTCCATGCTATTAATTCTGTTATGAACTTCAAATCCCTTCAGGAAACCACAGATAGTAGAGACTCTTATCATGCTACTCAACCCTTCCATGGATAAAATAAAGAGGAAAAGAGATAGAGGGTCTCCTTGCCTTAAACCCCTCATTGAAGAGAAGAAGCCTTCCGGAGATCCATTAATCAAGATATAAAACTTCACTGTACTGATACAAAAAAAGATCCATTTGAGCCATTTATTCCCAAAACCCATAACTTTCATAATATTGATCAGGTACCTCCAATTAAAATGATCAAATGCCTTTTTGATATCTAGTTTGCATAGGATCCCTGATTTCTTCTCCTTCTGTCTACTATCAATACATTCATTAGCTATGAGGGCAGCATCCATGATCTGTCTTCCCTTGATAAAAGCCATATGATGCTTGTTCACAATTTTATCTACCACCTTCTTAAGTCTTTCTGCTAGAGTCTTGGAAATAATCTTGTAGATGCCCCCAATCAAACTGATTGGTCTGAAATCTCTTAATTCCTTGGCTCCACTCTTCTTATTAACATCATGTTATATTAAGTTGCTAACCAGAACTTTGCTCGTATGTTGTTAATTTAGGAGACAAGTACACGAAACTCGGTCAATAGGTCTAAGTTGAGTATGCCTCATCATATGAGTAGTAAGCCAATTAGGGAGATCATTTATGAATTGGTGAGTAAATCTTATAATTCTATTGAGAAACCTCATCTTTGTTACAAAGATTTCTTTGACTTGTTATTTAAATGTGAAGGGAGGTAAAGCTGGTAATTCACCGGATGTGGCAACTATTTTCTTTGAGACTTCTAAGAAGAACAACAAGCTTGTTGAACCTGAAATTAATGAGAAATATGTATGTTTATTTATAAATTTAAATTTACATTATTTATTTACTGTGTTGTATTATTTTAATTAAATTATTTTTTATTCTACAGAATACAATCAAAGAATTGGTGCAATCTGAATCGTCTCTTGCAAACATTGAGGTTGTAGAAAGGTGCTTCGGACCTCAACGGAAAAGTCATGTAGTTGGATTTGGTAGTGGGATAACCGCTAGAGAGTTGAAAGATGGTAACTCTTCTAAAGCTACATTGTTGGAAAAGCTGAATGCTACTAAAAAAGAAAATGAAACACTAAAAGGACGTCTAGAAGGGCTAGAGCGCAAATATGACGAGCTAGGGAGTAAATATGCACAACTTGCAAAGATAGTATTTGATCAGTCTTTATCACCAGCTTCAAGGCCTTCATCACCAACTTCAAGTGATCAATATATTGAATCATTTAACAGGTTAGTAGATTGAAAATCCTATTTTACTCTGTGATGAACATATTGGTCTTATAAGGTAGTTTAGTTCTTTTGAACATATTTGTCATATTGGTTTCTGTATGCTATTTTGGGAACCGCTCTTTGTTTTGTAACCACTTCAGTGTGCCTGTGTATGGATTGATGGTTGGGGATTTTCTGGCTAAACGGGTGTTACTAATTTGAAAACCAAAGGCATTTACGCTGAAGCAAGCGGTGTTATCTTGTGTTTCCTGTTTGCTTTAGAGATTGTTCTCAGTTATCTTTGTCTTTGTGGTATGATGCCCCTGTCGTTCTTCAGAGCTTCTTTACTTTGATATATAATGTGACACGTGGTGGGCACATGGGAATATTCAAAAGTATATCCATTTGCAATGGAATATAATTTGACGTTGCAATTTTATGTTATTGAAGTGTTACTTTATATATAAAAAATAATTGGCATACGGAAATGCTTTTGTCTGAGCATTGTTTTCCCTCGTAGTAGAAATCCACAAAAAAGAGGAGTCTTTTCAGGTACTAGTACTTGCTTACTTGCGAAATATAGTATTTTGTTACCTCTTAGACTTTACGAGATCTAATAAGTGATATATCTTGGTTAGCATGAATGCTACTGTCCATCTTTACATTTTTGGTTCAACAAATCTAGGTTTCAGTTTGGCTCTAGACAAAGACATGGCATGATACATAAGTTTAGACTCTTAATTTTGTATTGATCTACCTATGTCCAATGGGTATCACATGGTATGCATATGCAACTTGGATCCTTAAAAAGAATTCTAAAAATCAGTAAGAGCTTAATGCACTCTCTTCTTATCCATATAATTGTAGCTAATTTAATGTAATATAGTGATCACGCCCAAGTATATCCTTTAAGTAGGATTCTACGGACATTGCAAATAAAACCCGAGTATTACGCCCAGGGTCGAATCCACAGAGAGTCAACCTAACAACT
>MU783328.1:0-21596 GCA_026770625.1 Nicotiana glauca
ATATATATATATATATATATATATATTATTAGAGCACTGTAATTCAGAACTATAAAAAATTATAGCCAAAATAATTAATTTTAAATTATTTATTTTTTACAATTTAGATGCCTTGACTATTTATTTCAGTTATATAAATTTTTATTTTTAGGTCAAATTCAAAAAAAGATTAACTAAAACATTATTATTTCTAGTCACATAAAACTTTTTAGCCTAAATAAAGTAATTATATCCAAATTTTATTATAAATTGTATTAGAAAAAAATTATCTAAAAAGGTAAAAATGTATTTTTTGTAAATGCCACATATACAGAAAAATCCATGTGGCAGGCGAGTGCACCCACACTCTTTGCCACATCAGCACCCAGGGGGGTAATGACTTTCAAAAAGTCAAGTTGAAGGGGGTAATTAAGACCACGAATAATTTAAGACTGTAACTAATAATACCGTATCAAGTTTAGGGGGATTTTAAGGTATTTTGCCCTGCAAAATATTGTATAAGTTATGTTTGCCCCAATACATAGATAACTTTTCTCCAAAATAGCTACCAAACGACCTCTTAAGCTATATACGTAATAGTATGAACTTTTTGGTTCTCAAGACATAACTGTTGCGGAAGCTAAATGTATATAGTGCGAATGAGTCACAACTACTATACCAAAAATTATGACAGCCACCAAACAATAAATAAGACAATAAGACAAAAATAAAAGGAACACCAGAATTTACGAGGTTCGGCTAATTTCCTACTTCCTCGGACACAACCAATTCCAAAAATACAAGTGAAATAAGACTAAAGAGAGAAGATACAAATATCTTAATAAGATAAGAAGGAAAATGAGAGGTGTGTTTAAATCCTAAACATTAGGCCCACTTTTATAGGGAAAATTCCCAACAATAATTGTCACCCACCGATGTGTGACTTTTGACAATCAACAAATCTCTACCTTGGCAAAATTCCACATCTTCAATTTTCTCTCAATAACAAATTTTGGTTGTGTCTTCATCTTCAATCTTCAGTGTTCAACAATGTTGATCAAATCCAAACAATGTTGAAACTTGACCGTAGTCACCACTTTTGTCAGCATATCAGCAGGATTCTCTGTAGTATGAATTTTCTTCACCGTGATTCCACCTTCTTCAATGATTTCTCGTATAAAATGATACAGAACATCAATGTGCTTCGTCCTTGCATGATAAACTTGGTTCTTCGCTAATTGAGTAGCACTTTGACTATCACAAAAAATTGTGATACTTTTTTGTCCAACACCAAGCTCTTTTAGCAACCCCTCAAGCCAAATTGCCTTCTTCACAGCCTCTGTAATAGCCATGTACTCTGCCTCTATTGTAGACAAAAGCAACTGTTGACTGCAAAATAGACTTCCAACTAACTAGTGCCTTTGCAAAAGTAAACACATAACCAGTAGTTGATCTTCGTTTGTCCAGATCACCCGCAAAATCTGAGTCACAATATCCAACTACAGACTGATTGTCTTCCTGCTCAAAACCTAACCCAACATCTACAGTATTATAAATATAATGTAATATCCACTTCACATCTTGCCAATGCTCCTTTCCTGGATTATGCATATATCTGCTAATAACTCCAATAGCTTGTGAAATGTTAGGTCTCGTAAAGACCATTACATACATCAAGCTACCAACATCATTTGCATATGGTAACCTTGACATATACTCTCGTTCAGCTTCATCTTTTGGCGACATAATATTACTTAGCTTAATATGGGGAGCAAGTGGAGTACTAACTGGCTTAGTCCTTTCATCTATGCTAAAGCGCTGTAGTACTCTCTTCAAATATTCTTTCTGAGATAAACAAAGTTTCTTTGAACATCTATCTCTTATTATCTCCATGCCAAGAATTTTCTTTGCCTCACCCAAATCCTTCATCTTGAACTCCTTCTTCAGTTGAATCTTCAACTTATCAATTTCTTCCGAATTCTTGGAAGCTATCAACATATCATCAACATATAGGAGAAGATATATAGAAGAACCATCTTCAAGCTAGCGCAAATAGACACAATGATCGTATTTGCTTCTCTTGTACCATTGCCGCAACATAAACTTGTCAAATCATTTGTACCATTGTCTAGAAGATTGTTTCAATCCGTACAATAATTTTTCAAGTTTACACACCATATTTTATTTTCTAGCAACTTTGAATCCTTCTGGATGAGTCATATAGATTTCCTCCTCCAAGTTTCCATTTAAAAACACCGTTTTTACATCCATCTCAAGTAGTTCCAAATCCAACAATGCTACCAAAGCCAACATAATTCTAATGGAGGAATGTTTTACAACTGGAGAAAATACTTCATTGTAATCAATTCCCTCCTTTTGAGCATATCCTTTGGCCACCAATCTTGATTTGTAGCGAACATCTACTTGGTTACTAAATCCTTCCTTCTTTGCGTAAACCATTTGCACCCAATTGCTTTCTTGCCCTTCGGGAGATTGGCCAATCTCCATGTATGATTCTGATGAAGGGACTGTATTTCATCATTCATGGCAATACTCCACTTATCTTCTTCTAAACTTTGGATTGCATCTTTATAAGTGGTAGGAACATCATCAACTACAATTTAGGCGGCACAAGCAATCGTCTCTATGAGACGAACATGTTTCATTATTATCCTTTTTGGCATGTTGGTTGCTATTGATTCAAGTTGTTGTTGAGTTTCCTGAGTTGGAACCTCCCTCTCAACTAGCTCTTCTTCCAGAGGATGATCTTCATTTGTTTCCTCCTCTGCTTCATGTGTAGGAAAAATAAATTTTCCCTCAAACTCCACCTGCTTAGAAGCACCATCATCTTGTTTGGTATCTTCATTTGTTACCTTATTTACCATAGAAGATTCAACGAAGGTAACATCCCTGCTGAATATTACTTTCTTTGTCATAGGACACCATAATCGATATCCTTTGACTCCAGAAGTAATCCTCATAAAAATAGCCTTCTTTGCCCTTGGATCCAATTTTGACTCTATCACATGATAGTATGCAGTTGAGCCAAACACGTGCAAAGACTCATAATCTACAGCAGGCTTTCTATACCATTTTTCAAATGGAGTCTTGCGGAAACAGCCTCTCTACTCCTTCGGGGTATGGGTAAGGTCTGCGTACACACTACCCACTTGCGGGATTTCACTGGGTCGTTGTTGTTGTTAGTCTTGCCATTAATAGCAGCAGATGGTAGATGATTAATAAGGTGGCATGCATTATGTAATTGCCTCGGCCCAAAATTCTTTGTCCAAGCCAGTATTGGACAACATACACCGTACCTTCTCCAGCAAAGTCCGGTTCATACGTTCTGCCACTCCATTCTGTTGTGGTGTATGTCTGAAAGTAAAGTGTCGGACGATGCCATCATTTTCATAGACCTTATTGAAATGATCATTTTTGTATTCACCTTCATTGTTTGTGCGAATACACTTGATCCTCCTGCCTGTTTGATTCTCCACCATCGTCTTCCATTTGAGAAAAATTCCCAACACTTCATCTTTCCTCTTCATAGTATACACCCACACTCTTCAGGAAAAATCATCAACAAAGGTTACAAAATAGTGTTTCTCACCAAATGAAGGTGTTTTGGAAGGACCCCAAACATCAGAGTGTACATAATCCAAAATGATTTTAGTATTATGGATCAGTGTACCAAATTTAACCCTTCTCTGTTTTCCTTTGACACAATGCTCACAAAACTCCAAGTTGCAAGTTTTTACTCCTTTTAACAATCCTTGATCTGATAGAGTTTTCAAGGATTTTCCTCCAGAATGTCCCAAGCGCATGTGCCATAGCCTGGTTGATTCTACCTCTTTTTCGTCACAGGATATCACTGTCTCTGTCCCAATAACTGTACTACCGTGACAATGGTACATGTTATTGTTCTTCCGATTGGCCTTCATTACCACTAGTGCACCGGAGCATACTCTTATCACTCCACTTTCTGCAATGATTTTGAACCCTTTTGATTTTAGGGCTCCCACAGAGATGGGATTTTTCTTCAAACCCTGTACATATCGAACATCTGTTAATGTTATGATCATTCCATCATGGTTCCTTAATCGTATTGAACCAATGCCATATGAGGTAAGAGGGTTGTTATCCGCTGTTTGGACGACTCCATATTCTCCTTCTTGAAAATCTACGAACCAGTTCCTGTTGGGACACATATGATAGCTACAAGTTGAGTCCATCAACCAATACATCTGATGATGTTGATGACTCTATTGTAACTAATGAGAAGTCTGAATCATCACAATCAGCTACATTTGAATCCATAATGGCATTTCCATTGTTATGTTTAGCCTTATTCTTCAACTTTGGACAGTCTTTCTTCCAGTGCCACTTTTCTCGATAAAAGGCACATTCATCTTTGCTGGGTCTAGTTCTTGACTTGGATCTACCCTTCTTTGTCCTCGTTTGATTTTGAGGACGACCTCTCACAATCAGTGTTTCTCCTTCTCTACCCTTCTGTTTTTCTCCCTTTCTTTGTTCATAGCTATGCAAAGCCAAACAAATTTCTCTGAGAGAAATTTCGTCATTCCCATGGAGTAGAGTAATTTCAAGGTGCTCGTACTCATCAGGAAGTGACCCCACAACATCAAGGCCAAGTCACCATCATCAAAAGTTACATCCATATTTTGCAAATCTGTGACCAACTTATTGAAATTGGCGATATGTTCATTCATCGTGGTCCCAGGAACATAGGTAAAGCGAAACAGTCTCTTCTTCATGTACAATTTATTTTGACTATTTTTCTTTAAAAATTTATCCTCCAGAGCTTTCCATAATTTACTTGCAGAAGTTTTCTTTGTGTATGGATATTTCTGCTCTCTAGCAAGGTAAGATCGAATAGTACCGCAAGCAACACGTTGATAATTCTCCAATCTTCTTCTCCAATAACATCTGGTCTTTTTTCTTCAATGGCAAGATCAAGCCCTTGTTGAAAAAGGACATTCTAGAACCTCGCATTGCCACATCCCAAAATGTCCTGACCCGTCAAAAATTTCTATCGCAAATTTCTCATTTGACACAATTCTTGTCATAAGCGAAGATGCCAATAATGACGTATTGTTGACACTTGATGTAGATTCTTCTTGTTTATTGTCTCTCATCTTGGACACAAATATTATTAACAGCTGACGACACAAATCAAGATTATTTTCTTTCTGGTGTGAAGGATCAGACTAAGCTGAAACCACAGAGCATACTCAGACAGAACCTTGACTCAGTTACCAAGATAAAAAATTTCTGATGTGGAAGATCAGACTATGCTGCAACCACAGAGCATACTTAGACAGTACCTTGGCTCTGATATCAATTGCTGCGGAAGCCAAATGTATATAGTGTGAATGAGTCACAACTACTATACCAAAAATTATGACAGCCACCAAATAAGAAATAAGACAATAAGACAACAATAAAATGAACACCAGAATTTACGAGGTTTAACTAATTTTGCCTACTTCCTCGGACACAACCAATATTTTATTCCACTCTAAAAGTATAAGTGAAATAATACTAAAGAGAGAAGATACAAATGCCTTAATAAGATAAGAAGGCAAATGAGAGGTGTGTTTAAATCCTAAACATTAGGCATCCTTTTATATTAAAAAATTCTCAACAATAATTGTCATCCACCGATGTGGGACTTTTGACAATCAACAATAACATACTTCTTCAAGAGGCTTAAGAGTAGTATAAAAACGAGTCGCAATTTGACCAAAGAAAAATATACTTTAATTCCCAAGATTATTTTTTCTTTAATTAAAATAAACGACCACATAGCTTTTACAATAAAAATCTACACATTGGATGTCATGTAGGAAATTTTGCTGGAGGTGAAATCTCAGTATGGTTCGGTCAATATTTGTGCTTTGACAAATGAAACAAAAGATTAGACCATGTGTACGGTAGTTAAAACTTAAAAAGGGGGCAAGGGCAACTTGTAAATAAATTATGTGTAGTGCTAGTGCAGGAGTCCTCTCGTTCATATTTCACTCGTAAAACAACCTGAAACAAAAAATATTTCCCTTAATCAACTTGACGAGAATGCTCTTAGTAGCAGTTATTCATCATTCCTCGTCCACGTTTCACTAGTGGTAACTCAATTATATTTTAATTTTACTAAAGTCACTCAACTATTTTTTATCACTTAAAATAACTAAACTTTCACATTATCATTTAAAAGTCATTTTGACTCAAAACCCTACCATAAATATGACATGGCATAAAGTTTAATGAGAAAAATTCCAAAAATAAATGTCACATATGCTTAAATGGACTATACCCACTTTAGATCAATTTCTGCCTTAACGTAGTTTGATACATAACCCAAATGAGTTTCAATAGGGGAAAAATACACACTCCTAATAAAATTAGATCTTGTGATTTTTTTGTGGGGTTTTTATCTTACAAATACAACATTCTTTTTGTCTAAACAATTACAATAAGTGTGAGCATGTGATTTTTGCCTCGTTTAATTACTCCTATAAAATTCATTAGAATTAGGATTTTTCTTTTATTACTTGAATTTTTATGAATTAATTGCATGATTTTATGTTTTGTTTGCATTTTTGTGTGCATTATTAATGATAATTCATAAAAAATACAAAATTACTACATGGGCATTTAGGATTCAATTTTACTTATTTTTAGGATTAATTAGCAATTAGGCTTGTATGAAAATACCAAAAATCATAAAGAATTTTTGATTTGTTTGGTTTGATTTTTAATTTTTTTTTTAGGTTTGTTAATTTCTTAAATTGATATTAGATTAATAGTGTCCTAAATAAGTATTTTGGATTAATTGTGAGGTTTACTTTTAGTGTTGAAATTAAAACAAGAGAAAGAAAGAAAGAAAAAACAAATAAAAATTGAAAGAAAGAATTTTTAAAGAATAAATAGGCTGTTTGTTAATTTGGGCCGATTTTCAAATAAATAACACCAGCCCAAAACCCCTCCCCAAACCCGTTCAAAATTGGCCAAATCCATCTCAGGAAACCCGGTCCGGATCACGTATTAAGAAAACGACATTGTTCTCCGTGAAATCTGAGTCGTCGAGGATACATGATCCAACGGCTCAGAAGCTTGGTTACTTAAGAATAAAACTGTCTGAATTGTACCACCCCTCTCAGAACCCCATAGCCCCTTTCGTCTCTCTCACCAATGAACCTTAGAGACCCCTTTCCCGGCTCCGCCCTAGACCAACGCCGGAAATCGCCCCACGGCGGCGGTGAAGCTCCAACAGCCCCCAAATTTACACCACTACACCTTCTCAACCTCCTCATTACAAATCCAGCCTTGTTTTCTTTTGAATCATCACCAGACCTCTCGAATCTGCCAAAAACATAGCCACCGTCTCCGCCGCCCACGGCGGCACCAACCCCAAACCTTACCAAAAATATACCCTGAACTCCCCTCACTCTTCTCTTTACAAACCCCCAAACCTCGTCCCTCGAATTCCCACCAAACCCTTCGAATATTGAATCAAAATCCCGGCCCAAAACCCTAACTCGTTCAAACCTCGTCAAACTTACACCCTATAGACTTCTAATCTCCCTCTTCTCAAATCCCAAACCAGAACCTTTCAAATCCAAGAGGAACTTCACAAGTTTCGGATCTAGGGTTCGAAGAATCTGAACCTCTTTTTGGGTTCTCGAAAGTTCAATTTGGTTTCAGTTGATGTTATTTACCATTAACGAAAGAACAAGTTCAAAATCAGTCAAATTAAAGCTCAAAATCAGTGAGTTTTTCTTAAATTTCTTTTTCTTTTTCTATCTGTAGATCTTTTCTTTTATGCTTCAGCTTTTCTGATTTTGTTTTGCTTTTGTTCGTCTCAGTATTCCTTCTATTTTTAGGATTGATTTAGGGTTTGATTGATTTTGATTACGTTTTGTTATTTGATTTGATTGCAACCGTATGATTCCTGCTTAGTACTTAGTTTAATTAGTTTAGTTGGATTAGTATTTTTGTTTGTCATTTGATTACCGGTCTTCAATTTTTTCTTCACCTAATCATACTGTTTTGTGATAATTTTCGTTTGCCTCTTAATTTTTGGAAAAAACAAGTAGTGTAGTTTCAGTTCTATTTGATCCTATTTGTTAGTTTATTATTTTGTTAGTCTAATAACATTTTAGCTCGGTTAATTAGGATTCATTTTCAAGTACTAATCAGTTTGGATTTGGTTATAGTTAATCATTCCCATTTCTTTGTTTAAATGACTATAGTCAAATTCTGACCAAAGTGAAAGGGACTAGAGTTATAATTGGCTAGGTTAGGTAATTTAGGGGAGAGGATAAGGGTAGTATAGGCATTCCTAAATAGAGAGTAATGTTGTAGTTGAAACTAGAACCTCCTAGAATTTTCTAGAAGAGGGTTTTAGTTAGAATTTCAGAACTTAGTGTTAAAACTTGAGAAACAAGTCACAACCTTAGGGGATAACTAGCTAAATACTGAAAATAAAAGAGGGACTAAAGGTGCAAACTGAAAATCTGAGAGAAGCTCTTAGTTTTGCCTATAAAAGGCATGCCCTATGCCTTATTTCATAGGGGGAGATCTGAAAAATTTGAAATTCAAATTCAACACCAAAGTTTGAAATCTAAGAGTGTGAGAGTTCCCCTTAGGTCTTAAATCTTCTGAAAACCAAAATAACACAAAAAACTCCAAAAAATACAAGAAAATCAGATCCAAAGCTACTGAAAAACTACTAAAGTCTAGAAATCATTACTGTTCCATTGAAGCTTTTTTTTTTCTGAGAATTTCATGTTTGAAAACTCCTGAAGTCATTACTGTTTCATCTAAATCCCTGCTGTTCTATTTGCTGAGTCAATTTTATATCTCAAAAGCTCACTGCTGGGTCTATATCAGTGTTGTATTGTTGTTGCCTTCATTTGTTGTTACTTGCCCTGTTGATTCTCATTTTTCTGCATTCATTCCCTTTTCAGGTACTCATTTGGTCTCATACAACTTTTGAAGGCTCAATGTAGAATTGATGTAGCTGCTTAAATGATGAAATGTGATTGAATTCGATATCTAAAATTTCCTATTTTTTGTTTAGTTGAAAGGCATGAAGTAGTTTTGTTTATTTGACAATATATTAATTTGTAATTAATTAGACTGGTGGACCTTTTATAATTGCATGAATACTCTGCCAGTACCTTAGTTTAGTATTGATTTGTAGCTAATTAGATCATTGGACCTTTAGAATTGTATGAATGTGTTTTCAAGTAGCGTTAGTTTAGAATTGTATGAATGTATTCTTCCAGTAACACATGTATTAGATTTTCATGTTAGTTTAGATTTGGTAGCGTTTGAACTTGTCTTGTAGATTAAAAAGGAAAGGGCTGGTTATGTCATTTGGTTCATTGTATACCTGTTAAAAGTGCAACTCACAGGATTTCACGTATATTTTTGCAAATCGTAAAACATTGAGATATTTTACACATTGTGTTGTATGTCAGTTTGGATGGTTTACAGTTCAATTTGATAGCCATGGCTAAAATTAGCATTAACGAGTTTCAGCAATTATTCCTAGTGTCCAGATCATTGTTAAATTTGTTTAAAATGTATAATTGTGAAGTTAACTAACTGTTAGATTCCAAGTTAATAATTAGCTAATGATTAGCCTTACATTGGTTTGAATATTTGCATAATAGTATTTGATTGGAATAAGGGGTACACTGATTTTTGTTTTTTCACAAAATAGTTGACAGGCCTATAAATTAATTTTATGGGCTCAGTTGTGAGTCAAGGCAACAAGACCTTTATGTTTAAATGATAACTGGGCCTGATGATATAATCAGAAGCCCAAAGCTGGGCAAATGTATTTTCCTTCTTCCTGGGCTAATTTTGAAGCCCAAAAATGCTGAAGGCTCGAATTCATATTAAGGTTATGGAATTAATTTTATAACATAGGTTTTGGGCCTTCCTAGTTAAATAGCGCACTTGAATTGAGAGGTTTTTCTTTTGTTCAAGTGTGGACTTGAATTTGAGGCCCAAATTCCTTGATTACTTTTAATAATAGCAATTAACAATGCTAATTAATTCATAGGCCATTCGAGACAATCATTAATAGAAAAATAGTAGTTCATTATAGGATGGCCTTTAAAATAATTTGAGGTGTGCCGCGCCAAATAAAATTCATAAATTGTGTGGCCCTCTTTAACACTTATATTAAAATACTTAGAAATCGGGACGTGCCATTTAGCGAATTTTCATGACCTCCCGCAAAGTTAATAACACGTTAGTCACTTTAGGTGCGTCCTTTAATATTTTTACCTTACTAAATTAGGGTGTGCATTTCATGCGACCCAAATCCAAATCCCAAAACGTTGAATAAAGTGTGTCGAGGGTCCGAGTGAATTTCATGTGACGTGATCCAAAAACACATTTTAAACGACGTTCAATTTCTTTAAAAATTAATTAAAAGCGGTAAATAATTCTAAAAATTGCACTATAGGATGACATGTATAAAAATCAGATTTTTAGCCAATTATAATAGTTTAAGCGACCGTGCTAGAACCACGGGATCCGGGGGTGCCTAACACTTCCCCCGGGTCAACAGAATTCTTTACTCAGAATTTCTGGTTCGCAGACTCCACTCGGGAAGTCGAAATTTTCCTCGATTTGGGATTCAAGATAAACCGGTGACTTAGGACACCAAAAGCCAAACCTATCCCTAGTGGCGACTCTGAAATAAATAAATAATCGCATTTCGAATAATATCACTTTAAATGGAAAAACTCTCTTATACATTATCCTTTGGGGTAGGTGTGTAAAAAAAGGAGGTGTGACATTAGGTTGTCTGTAATTTCATGTTCATTATGAAAATAGACTCTTATTAGCCTTATTATTATTCTTGTATGCTTATAATACATTAATATGTTATGTAAGATGAATGCAATACCATTTTAATTTCACTAAAAAATTATAAATATGTTATGTGAGTTTGATATAGTCGTATTTTAACTTCAGTAGATTTGTAAAACAACTAGAATGGGGCATACAAACAAGATAAGAATTTTTTTAGTATAGAATAATTACAAATAGGCATTATGTAAAAGAAAAGGCGAGAATTTTGTAGTATATGATAATCATTGATTTTAAACTAATGTGAAATTTTATATTTTTTTATTGAAAGCATTTGAATTATGGGTCAAATCATAATAGGGAAGAAATAGATCTAAAGTGGGTATAATCTATTTAAGTTATGTGGCATATATTTTAGATTTTTCTCATTAAATTTTATGACATATCATATTTATGGTAGAGGTTTGAGCCAAAATGACTTTTAAGTGACAATGTGAATGTTTAATTACTTTTAAGTGACAAAAAGTAGTTAAGTGATTTTAGTAAAATTGAAACATAGTTTACTGACCATCAGTGAAATTAACCCCCAAAAATATCCATCACAATAGAATAAAGTTCAACCCTTTTCTTCTTGGTGGAATACCTTCACAAAGATTATTAGTTACAGCCCTAAACTATTCATGATCTTAATTATCCTCTTGAACTTGGTCCTGTGAGAGCCATTACCTCCGGGGACGCTGATGTGACAAAGAGTGTGGGTGCACTCTCTTTTAAACGCGTTGGAATGAAGAAAATATAATGACCCGACCGATCATTTTTTAGCATTTGCACTTCGCTCGGTTATTTGAGGGCATGAGTAGCTCCTATGATATATGATGACTCATGTGGATCGTTGGTTTTGATTTTCAGGTTAATCAGAATTGATTTGGAAGAATGATTCTATGCTAGAAGCTTTAAATTTGAAAGGATTGACTACGTTTGATTTTTTAGAATTTGACCTCGGATTGGATTTCTTATGGTTCTGTTAGCTCCGTTGGGCGATTTTAAATTTAGGAGCATGTGCGGATTGTGATTTGGAGGCCCGTAGTAGAATTTGGCTTGAAATGGCTGAAGTCGAAATTTCAAAAAGTTTGACCGAGAGTGGACCTTTTGATATCGAGGTCGGATTCCGATTTCGAAAATTGGAGAAGGTCCGTAATGTCAAATTTGACTTGTGTGCAAAATTGGAGGTCAATCGAATGTGATTTGATAGGTTTCGGCATCGGTTGTGAAAGTTGAAGTTTCAAAGTTTAATGATTTCGAATTGAGGCGTGATTCGTAGTTTCCATTTTGTTATGTGTGTTTTGAGGCCTCGAGTAAATTTGTGTTATGTTATGGGACTTGTTGGTATGTTTGGATTGGTCCCGAGGGCATCGGATGTTTTTCAGATTGATTTCAAACATTTTCCTTCATGTTTCCACTGTTGTGTTCAACTGGTTTTCTGGTGTCTCAGTCCTTCGTCGCGTTCGTATGGCAAGAGTCGCAAACGCGTAGTGTATTTTGATGGCAGTGGTATTTTCTTCATCGCGTTCGCGAATATTGGTCTGCGTTCCCATAAGAGTTGGGGCTATTCTTCTTCGCGTTTGCATATGAGAGATCGCGTTCGTGTAGAGTTGAGCTGGGAGCTGGAGGATCGTTTTTCATCGTGTTCGTGAGGCTCGTGCCACGTTCGGTTCTGTCTCCAGTGTATATCGCTTTAGCGCGGCTCTGTGGAAAATGCGTAGAGTATTTTGGTGGATGATTTTTTTTTTTTCATCGCGAACGCGATAGTTATCCCGCGTTTGCTAAAAAGGATGTTAGGCCAGATGTATATAGTAATCTATTTCGAGGGTTTCAATCATTTTCATATTTTTAGAGTTATGGAGCTCGGATTGATGTGTTTCTTAAAAAATATTTCACCATATGAATCGGTGTAAATGTTCTATACATAGTTTTGGTTATATCCAATGAATCTATCTTTGATTTTAGCATTTGGTTGATGAATTTTAAAGAGGAAATTGGATAATTTTAGGCTACATTATGCCTTGTTGATATATGTTTAATATTTGCCTTGAGGAGAAATAAGATTGAGGTTGCGTAATAATTGTGCTGAAAGAAATTTAAGACTTTAAGTGCTTCCATTAAACTTAGTATATTTTAAAAGAATTGAGAAATCTTATAATAACTTAAGAAATCTATGGGTAACCGCGTCACATTTATGTTTCGCGAGCGGGGTAAATTACTCAAAAAGTTTCAAGATAAATTTCCATTATTTTAAAAAAGAATCAAGAAAGAGATATGACTTAAATCTTAAATTTATATTTGACTGTGTCGTATGTATGATTCGCGAGCGGGGTAATTTATTAAATTTATATTTGACTGCGTCGTATGTATGGTTTGCGAGCGGGGATCACGTCGCATGTATGATTCATGAGCGGGAAAATAGATGCATCTATGGTTCGTGCCATTCCACCCTCTGATAGTGCATAATTTACTTTTATTTTGGATCGGGTTGTACGCCTCGGCATTACCTATATATATATATATATATATATATATATAATTCTCATGGAATCGTGCTTGACATTTGGCTAGAAGCTAGTGGATCTGAGGGGTCTTTCCCTGATTGAATTATGACAACTTCCTTAATGAAATTCACTATCTATATATATGCTCCGGTTGCTGAGGGAACTTGCTAATTGAGAGCTTGAGTAAAACTATAAAGAGGGGAATTGTATCACGTGTTTTATACTTGCTCATTTTAAATATTTACCTTGTTTCATGTTTATTCACTCCATTACTGTACCAATATTATTGGACCACTAATAAGTGTCAGAGTCATTCCCTCGTCACTACTTCTTCGAGGTTAGTCAGGATACTTACTGAGTACACGTTACTTATATACTCATACTACACTTGCTGTGCATTTTTGTTGCATGGGTACATGTACGACTAGTGGCCTAGTCAGGCGCAGCAGCATGTTGATACAGAGACTTAGGTGAGCTGCATCTCTCGAGACGACCCGCAGCCGGCGGAGTCTCCTTTAGAGTACTGTATTGTGATTTCTTTTCTGTCCAATTTGTATTCCGAACAGTTATTGTATTATGTCTTGTTTGTCCTAGAAACTGCTCATGCACTTGTGACATCGGGTTCTGGAATGACTATGGAATTATTCAATAGTTAAGTTTGTTAAAGTCATCATTATTTATTTAGTGAATTTTATTATTTATTGTTTATATATAAAAGGAATGATTTCAATAAATACTAAAACAAGAATTTAATTAACTTCTTGGTGTTGACTTGTCTCACAGTGGTGTCCGGCTCCATCACGATCCTTAGTGGATTTTGGATCGTGATAGCGGGTGCCAAACTGTTTACCCTTAAAAACTGATAACTATTGAATTTATACGCGGTTTTAAGGATACGTGATATAACTTGTCACAAATTTAAGAGAATAGATTAATGTTGAAATTGACTATAAAAGAATAAATACAAAACACACAAATCGAATAGCCTTGGCCCTCGAGTTCAGTCCCCCTTGATCCAAAAGATGTTTCAACTGGCTTATGAACAGAGTTACAAGATAAAGAAAGTTAGAAAATGACAATATATTGCTTTGTATTGCGTAAATATGATGTATTTTACAAATGATTAGACCCTCTTTATATATAGTACGAGAGTCATACTCTTGATACAATTATATATGAGATAAGAAATCTCATGATTAGCTAATTAATTAGCCTCTTCTTGATACATGTCGGGATTTCTGCCGTGATCGTCGATCGATTGCGGATATTTCGGTTTTCCGTTATTTGGCTCAGTAAGTTTTCCTCGATCTTGATCAATCTCGATTTTGATCGGTATCGACCTTGCTCGATCACGATCTTGATCGGTCTCGATCTTGCTCGAGCTCAATCTTGATCGGTATCTACGTCATGAGCTCAACGATCTAATTTTGCATCATGGTTCGATATAATACAAGGTTGAACCTTAACCTATCATATTCCATTTTCGATTAGCCACACAAGGGACTGAGCCTGATTTTAACCGTATACAATCATTATATTGTGTGTTTAAAACGGGTAATCGGTATTATAAAAAGGCAGTTATAGACGAGTTAGATCACGAGCGAGTCAAGCGATTTCGGTTGAATTCGTCACCAAATAATTGTAACCAAGTTTATAGGACTAGAAAATACTCCATCTTTCACTGCCTAAAAGCTTTTTCGAGTGTTCAAGTCCTAATTCAAAAGGAATGGGCTACTCTATATATGGTTAAATAACACTATCCGTAGCGTGACGTTACTCTACCTTACTGCGAGTGACCTAAGTATACAAGTCATAATAAATTTAGCAAATTCATATTTTCCATGCGGTAGGAATGTCGCATGTCAATAGTGTAGGGCGGGCAGTACAAGCTTTTGACTTTGCTAATATTTTAACCCGCCTTAACCTAGTCTGTTTAGCATTTTCACCAATTTTTGCCCCTGCCCTGTCCCTTTTTCCTTTATTTTTTATTTGTCCGTATTTTCTACTAAACTAACCTCTATTTATTTTTGCTTTCAATACCTGAAAATTACATAAAATTATGATTTTATGAATGTCAGAATCTGGAATGTTCTGTTTAAAATTTTGGAATTCCTACTGGAGATGTCTTCTTAGACCTTCTTCAAAAAATTCTACTGTGTCTCAGATTACTTCAAGAGTAAATAATTTCTTATCACTAAAATGCAACAATTTTTTCCATTTTTTCCCCGATAAGCTATCATCTACATATCACATTTATATTTTAAGTATTGGTTTCTACTGAGTCACAAGTTAAGAGCATAAATTCCTGCTTAAAGTCGAAGTTAGTAGCTCCATCACAAACACGAACCTCATTTCGCTAAGCAACAACCTACAGCTAAAACTTCGGGCTCCATCACAAACAACACGAACCTCATTTTGCTAAGCAACAACCTACAGCTAAAACTTCGGGCTCCATCACAAACACGAACCTCATTTCCCTAAGCAACAACCTACAACTAAAACTTCGGGCTCCATCACAAACACGAACCTCATTTCCCTAAGCAACAATCTACAACTAAAACTTCGGACTTCATCTCAGCGACCCATATCCCTGCCCTGCCCCATTAACATTTTTCAAAGATTCCCACCCTGTTTATGCATCTCAAGCCAGCAATTCTTACCCCAAGACCAATTTTTTGGTTTTTCCTCAATTACTATACTGTAAGATATTTTGGTAGTTTATTTGAACATAGAATGTTTAAGTTTATCGAAATAAGACTTATATATTAAATGTAGACCTGCCCTGTCCCGTTTAAGCATCGCCCTAAACTGCCTGCCATCCCTAGCGGTACTGGATAAATCAAGTTCAATTAAACATATATAGTATTACTAACACGTACCCGTAAACAAAATCTTAAAGATAAGGAGAAAAAGATGCCCATATGATTACTAGTTCCCCATCTTCACTACAAAGAGAAGGCCAAAATGCAACCAAAAGAAACCAACTACATATATATATGAGCTACTTCAAGGTTTGGAGATCTTTTCAACCTGTAAAACATAACAACTTCGTCCAAGCCCACGTCTACGTCCCTGAATCAACTTGAAGCGACAAGTTCCACCATTGGCAGCTATCTTGTTTTGTTTTCGGAAGGCAGCCCATCCTCCTTTTATGAGAACCCTTGGGCCAATATGCTCTATATCCACTTTCCACTTCTTCCCTTCTCCATTAATCAGTTTTATTTTCTTCATCTTAATTATGCCACTCCATCTTGCGAAGGTCATTGGGATAGTCTAAACATATATAGTCATCAAACACATGAAAATAATACTAATCAAATTATGAAAAATAAAAGACAGAGTAGCTCAACCTTACCACAAAATGCGAGTGAGACTTTCTTACAGCCATTTCATAGTATGGATTTTTATTTTTCAAGTTCACCACACTGTATCTAAGTGTTTTTCGACCGTTTTCTTTACTTCTATTCTGAGCTTCCTCCTCCTCTGCAACACCTGTCTTTCTCGCCCGACTTTAGTATTTACAACATTCTCATGCACTTATATATATAGATATTAATCAATAAATCAAATCCAACTAAAAAAATGGTAGCAGGTGGGTTTTGAACCTGCATGGTGTGGCAAGAGCAAGACTTATTCTTGGAAGCAAACCATTGCTCCAAACATAATATTGTTAATGAGGGTTCCAAGCAAAATATTTAAGGGGTCACCAGCGTATATACCATTATGTATATATATAGAGTTTTTGTCGAAGTTAACGGGTTCACGTGACCCCTCAACCCTGGCGGTAGGTCCGACTCTGATTAGGACACAAATTATTACATTAACCTGTTTTCTTATGGCAAACTTTATAAGGATCTCATGCGCGTCTTATATATTACACTTACGACGACAATATATATACAAGTGCCTAGCTAGACTTATAAGACTTTAACTTATGCTTAACATTAATTAGCACTTAATCCAATTACTAGTCAAATATGATCTACATGAGTCATGTATTTTCTTGTGGTCTGCTCGTGATTAAACCTGCATCTACTCTCATGCATCTACAGAGACGAAATGAAAACAAATAAATACATCCCAACGCATAAAAAGATCAATATAACCTGGCAATTCTTTTGGCTCCGTTTTAACTTGCTTAGATTTTCTTGACAGTCGGATTGCTAGGTCAGGTTCCTCTTCGGAGGAACTGCTGAGTTCCTCAAATAGTTTTCTCCTGCATAGGCTTTTACAAGTTTTCTGACCGTAGGGAAGTACATGAAATGTTGATTTATCAACTAGAAAAAAGAGCAAAATATCCCCCAACTCTAGTTTGTGATGCGCCACAAACTTTGGCCACTCTCCTTCACATATGAAGTAATAGGAGTTCTCCTTCACTATCTTTGCTTCCCACGATATCCCTGCTGCTATGTCCGTATTCAGTAAGCAAGTCTTGGCCAACTTCTTCTTGTTTTCTTTGACGAAAACAGGCGGCATTAGCTGACAAATAAATTATCAAAACTTAGATTGGAGGAAGAAGTAGACGTCAACATAGTAGAAGAAAAAAAGAAAGCAAGAAAATAATAGACTTACTATTTTATCCATGAAACCTTGTCTAAATAATAGCTTGCAAAACGATGGATACTTGTCGGGATCCACTAGCATTTTGAGACTTGAGATTATAGTAAGAAACAGGCAGGGAGAAAGTATCACAGGGAGAAAAAAGGTAGCTACAAGTTGGATGCCATGGGAAATATATGGTAGGAGAAGAAATTGCTGCAAGTGCAATCTTATAAATGATGGCTCGCTGTTATTATTAATGCTTTGACCATTGGCACAACGCTTTCATTTATTGCAGATTATTAATTAGTGGAGTACTAATTAGTTAAAATTAGAGGAATATATAGCGTGTACGTATTCCTGGAGATCCCTCCATTAGATTTCTATGTTTTACGTGTATATATCAGTGTTTTAAAAGACGTGGACATAAGGCGAGATGATTTACATATGCCTCAGCGAGGTATAAGCCCTATGGGTATATAATTTTTAATACTTTATAAAATAATATAATTATAATAAATATTTATAAACAGGTAAAATTACATAAAAATCGAAGAAAACTATAAATATGTGCATATATATGTGTGCGCGCGCACGCTCCATCCCCACAAAAAAAGTAGTCAAAACAATCTATATACATTTTTTTAACTTCAAACACGAGTCACGATTTATTACCTCTGTGTGCAAAAAGATGTTGTCGAAGGGGGACCAGACCTTACATTCATATACATTTTGGACCTTGTACTAGCATGGCTCAAGGTTTGTAGACAGAACATTTTCTAGATACGGACAAGCTTGTTGACCCCAAAATAAATGGCAATAAAGCTGGGAACTCAAGGTGGCTCGTAGGTGAGCATGCTTGGTTTCCTCTTCTTGACTCGAAATGAAGGCATATGTCATCTATCTGTGTTCAGAAGACCTTTAATCTGATTAGGTAAAGAGTAAAAATTTGTACAAATGTACCGGTTCTCCTGATTGTGGCTTAGAGATGACGTCATATCCACGACTTGGTTGACCTCTCTATAATAATGATTAGTGAAGATACCTTGTCTATTAACGAGTTCCTTAATATCTTGGACTGCTTCACTGATACTTCACGGTATGGTCCATTTGCCAGAGATGCAGTTTTGCAGTAGCATTGAATCCGTTCACCAATGATTAGGTTGAACATTTTTTCTATACACCACTTGATCCCAAACAAGAAAACACATGCCACAACCCAGTTAATTGTACCTTGCCCTAGTGGAATGGAGTAGGCCATTATAAATTTGCCCAGATTATCCCTCACTACGCCACCTCCTCCATATTCACTATTTCTGAATGAGCCATCACTGTTAATTTTCACGAACAGGATAGGAGGTTTAATCCATTTTACCACATAGGTATTAGTTTTCATTAGAGGTAATTCCCAGATTCTGCATAAGTTCTCCCATGTGTAGTTGAGATCCAATTTTCTGAATTGAGCTTTGACTATCTGTATGATGTTGAAGTTGATTAGTGAGATTGATCTTGCAACTGATGGCCTATCCATTTCGTATTTAGGGTTGCATATTGACCTCCATAACTCCCATATTAGTATAGGTGGAAGTATCCTGCAAATATAGGAAGTCACAGAGTTAGCAGTGTTATAATTTCATTAATTTACAAGTAAGTTTCTAAATGAAACTCCCCTGTATACAATACCAATCCTGCCAGCATAGCAGTCCCATACGAGTTGCGCATATTATCCACTAATGTACAAATGTCGAACATACTCTTCTGCAGGTTTCATATTTAAACATGTACACCAACAACACTTAGAAATAATATTAGTGCTAATTTATTTAATTCTATCATCCGTGGGAATTCTGTCAAGGACAGCTCTCCACGTAATGCATGCCATTTTAAAAGGCACATTTTTGTGCCAGATCATGCTACCAAAATTTGAAGCCTGTTTCCTTTGTCTTAATTTTTCCAGGCTGAGGCTGTGGAGAACTTTACATTTTGAGTTTCATTCCAGATTGGGGAGTTATTTTCATTAGGTTAAAGATTGATTCAGAGAGCTGAAATCTGGTCTTTCCCATTATCAAGAGGTTGGATGCTTAGAGCGGACCAGTCCCATAGACCCTCTTTAAGAAGTTTATTGACCTTGATATTATCCAAACTAATATCTCCTTCCATTTTATTGTGTAGATGACCAAGCTTGGACCAGTTGTCAAACCAAAAACAGATATTCCCTTTTTTCAAATGACATTGGATACAAGGCTCCAGATTACTCTTCAACTTACACATGGCCTTCCAATTTTGTGATTTCCCATTCCTCCACTGAAGGTTGACCGTATGCCCATTGCCAAAGTATTTGGCTTTCATGGATTGAGACTATAGGGAATTACTGGTCCTCAAATTCCACTGTTGCTTAGTCGTGAAAGCATGATTAATATCTTCAAGCCTTCTAAAATTAACTCCCCCCTCTTCATGAGGATATCACAAGTTAGACCAGGAGACCCAGTGGTATCTTCCCCCCTCTTCCTGACCAGACCAAAAAAATATGGCTATGAACTTCTCAATCATATCTAGAGACACTTTAGGAGGATGAATAGCTTCCAGCATGCGGGTATTAATAGCTAGGAGAACATGTCTAATGAGGACAGTCCTGCCCCCACTAGATAAAAACTTTAAGTGCCAACCACTATCTTTGTTGATGATTTTAATAACCATATTCACAAAGATAGAGATCTTCTTTCTCCCATAACAGATAGAGAAGCCTAGGTACCTCACGAGGAGCTTATCAAACCTCATACCAAGAATTTTTCCCACTCTTCTAATAGTGCTCTGAGGGGTATTTTCAGCCATGGAGTAGTAGCTTTTGGTCTTGTTAATCAATTGGCCAGAAACAGTTTCATACGTATTCAGGATATTTAGAATAAGATGAAGGGGGTATTTTTCACCACTTATGAAGAGAATAGTATCATCAACAAAGGCCATATGGTTGACTTGAGGGCCTTGTCTCTTCATGTAGAACCCATGGACTTTTAAACAAAAATACCCATATATCTAACAAACCAGTAGGACCCAACAATCAAAGAGACACGTGGAAGCTATATACTCATTTGGGTATACCCATCTATTTAGTCTAACCCAGACCCTTACAAATAACCCACACCTGAGTCGAGATCTTTTCCCCTTATTTATTACTTCATCTCCTTCTAAAATCTTCCTCCCGAAGCAACAAAATCTAGGAAAAGTAACACTTCTCAATACCTTCAAAAAAAGATGCTAAGTGTTTAATATTTGACTAAAAGTAAACCTCCGATTTTGTATTAAATAAAAGTAGAGTGAGACATTAAAAGGAAATTAAAAAACAGAGTGAAGAATTTGTTCTTGAAGTTGTCAGTAATGGTAGTCTCTATTTCTACACTTGTAACAATGATTGCCCTTCACCCCATCATTTTGTTCTTGCTGTCACTGCTGAACGACATTGTAGCACCGCATCCTTTTTAACTTTTCTTTTATTTTATATATATTTTTTTTTTGGGTATAGATAAAGTTAAATTGTTTTTGCTTTTTATTTGTGAACATAGATATTGTTTGATTTTTTGTATGTATGTGTATTTTCGGTGTAGTTAAAGATTATTTTTTTGGTGCATTTGTTTCTGGATATAAGTTAAAGATTAATTTAGAGGCATATTTTTTTTGGGGTGGGGG
>MU783328.1:22615-81817 GCA_026770625.1 Nicotiana glauca
GGGGGGGGGATAAGAAAAGTGAAAATTATGCAGAGGTTTCAACAATTGATACTCAGTTGTAGAAATTGTTTAGAGGTGTCAAATTCGAAACTTATTTGTACAAAGGGAAAGGTAAACTCTCATAAGTCTTAAAATTGAGCGATAAAACAGAGAATACACTTGTTATTTTCATGATTCTTTCATGGTTAAGAAAGGGATAGCTAGAACAACTACTGCAACAAGAGAAAATCGAATGATACAGCTCATTTTGTGGTTTGTTTGTAAGATCTGGATTCGGGTGTGAGTTATTTGTAAGGGTTTGGGTGAGGCTAAATAGATGGGCATATCCAAATGAGTATATAGCTTCCACGTATCTCTTTGATTGTTGAGTCTTATTGGTCTGTTAGACAGAGGGGTATTTTTGTTTAAAAGTCTAACGACAAGGGTATATAGAGTCGGATAGTATAACGGAAGGCAAATACTTGAAAGTAGAGGGACATATATGACCCTTTTCCTTTGTTTTGGAGAGAATTGAGCATTTGAGACAATAATTCAGCACTGAGGACAAAGAGAGAAGGGGAAAGAGGATCACCCTGCCTAAGACCTCTGCTGGATTTAAAGAAGCCATGCCTGCTACCATTGACTATCAGAGAGTACCAGTTATTAGAAATGAATCCATATATAAGATTAATCCATTCCTCAAAAAAATCTAGATGTCTTAACATGAAACATAGACATGGCCAGGAGACTCTATCATATGCTTTGTCCATGTCAAGTTTAATAACTACATTTTCACCTCTCATAGGTTTCCTAGTATCAGAAACAATTTCTTGGGCCATAAATATGTTTTCAATATTGGCTCTACCTTTCACAAAACCACCTTGGTTTGTAGATGATTTTAGGCAATACGAAGTTAGGTCTAGCATTGATAACTTTGGCAATAATTTTTCCGCTAACATTACAAAGACTAATTGGTCTAATATCTGAGAAGCTTTGGGGAGAATCAACTTTTGGGAGCATCACTAAAAAGGTATGAGGAAAAAATATAGGTAAAATAGCCCCATGGAAAAAAGCCACCACTTCTCTATGAATATCATTGTCGACCACAGACCAAGCAGTTTGGTAGAATTTTCCACTAAGGCCATCAAGACCAGGAGCACTACTAGGATCAATAGAGAAGGCACTGTCTTTGACTTCTTGAGCAGATGGAGTAGACATCAGGAAATTGTTATCATCAGCAGTGATGACATTTTTTATAATATCCAAGGCTTGCAGATCATCGGTGATGTTATCAGCGCTAAAAAAATCATGAAAGAACTTTACTCTAGCATCAACTATCTCAGTAGTACCGTCCACCCAGTTACCGTTACAATCTTTGATCTTCATGATGGATAGATTTTTTCTTCGATCACGAACGACACCAAGAAAGAAGGCAGTGTTTTCATCACCTTCAGATAACCATTTAACTCTGCCTTTTTGTCTAAGCATACTATCTTGCAACTTTAGGTATCCGGTGAATTTTGCGTTAGCTTTGGAAAGATTGAGCATGTTGCTTTGATTGTTGTCATTCAAGTATACCTCTTCCAACTTTCTAATCTCCATTTCAAGTTTTTTTTAGTTCTTCACCAAAAGCAGTTCTAGACCAAGAGCTTAAAGCCTTGCAAACTCTCTTGATTTTTTGATGCAGATTATACAGAGGGTTGACATTGTCTTCACCCAGCCAAGCATGTTGAATCACATTTAGGTACTCCTCATGACCAATCAAGAAATTCAGAAACTTGAAGTACCTAACCTGTTCAGGAGGATTAGAACCACAAGCAATCAATATAGGAGAATGATTAGAACATGATCTAGGCATGTGTGTGACTGAAGTCCCACCAAATAAGTCAAACCATTCAGTGTTATAAACCAATATGTCCAAGCTTTTCTATATCGTGTTTGGGGGGGGTCTTTATTGCCACTCCATGTGAAACCAGTTCCTACATAACTTTCATCTTGCAACTCACAAGCATAAAGACAAGATATGAAGTCGAGACTTTCTTCAACTCTAAAATCTCTGCCCCCTATTTTCTCTTCATCACTGGAGATGACATTCAAGTCCCCCACAACTCCCCATGGTCCATTGATGGAACTGGAAATTGCTCTGAGATCATCCCATGAAATTTTCCTTAGCTTCTCATCACATTTGGCATAGACTACGGCCACGAAGAAGGATATAGGCCTCTAAATGTCAGTGATATGAACTAATACATGTTGTTCTCTATCTTCTATGATATCCAACACATAATCATTGGACCATAAAATCCTGACTTTGTTGGAGAAACTACGGAAACAAGATTGGTAACCCAGTCTTCTTTTAAATCTGTCTATCTTCCTTGCTCCAGCCATAGGATCTTGAAGGAAAATAAAGGGAGGTTTGTATTGTTGCTTGATATTTTTGAGTCTTTCCATAGCACCTTGTGACCCAATCCCTCTAATATTCCATGATATTGTATTGATCATGAAAACATTAGGTTAGTGAGCTGTCTGATCTCCTTGTTTGTTGTCTGATCCAAAGGTAGAAAAGAAACCTTTTCCTCCCATGTTCAAATATCGCAACTTTCTTGGAGACAAATTGTTGAAATAGGTGATATTTTGTTGAACCTGATTAGTAATATCCTTCCTGCCTTCAATTAGCAATCTTTTTTCTGGCAGACTGAGTAAGTTCATCATCAGATTTGGAGCTAAGTTGTTCCTGATAAGCCTTTCCATGATAGTGTCATTTTCGTGATCTTTGTAGGTTGTGCCATTTATTGTATGGCTTTATAATTGTACATGCACGTTATATGTATGAGCTTCTGTTCTATCTTTTACTTCTTCCCCATGCAGTTTCTCTTTAATTTTCCTTCCAGCGTAGCTATTCATCAACTTGAGGTCTAGACCATATAGGGGGTGTAGTTGTCCCAAACCATCACTTAGATCCTTATTCTGATCCATAACAGTATGTTATGGAATTATAGGCACTTCAATAGGAATGTAGTTTTTAGCATTGAATATCTTCCTATGTTGCTCAGTTTTTGCATTTCTTCTTTTGTCACATGAACTTAGCTGATATCCATGTCTTGACATTTGTCATCTTTCTTATCTGAATTTCTAGTTTTTCTTCCTTGTTTAATATTCTCTTGGCCTCCCTTAACCCTCTTGATTTGGGGTTTCTTCTTGATCTTGGTGTTTCTTTCCTTGTTGAGTCTGGTAGGCTTCTGAGGCAATTGTGTGGATACTTACCTCAAATAATGACTCAGTGTTGTCAACAGATACAACATCCATGGCCCCATTCCCCTTCGTAGTGCTGTGCGTTACCACCATAGATTTCTGTCCATCTTTGACTTTGTAAGCTTGTTGAACTCTTCCTTGTTTAGACTCTGTGCCTGCTGTTTTTAGACTCGCATTTCCCTGTCCCTTCTTGTTCTCAACTGTTTTCCATCCCTCTTCATCATCAACTTCTATCATGATCTCTTCAGGCACCATTTGGTTGTTAGGGGCTGTGCTTGCCAATTTGGTAGTTGGTGCTCTAGTGTTTACTCTAATCGTCTGTTGATTTTATCTTTTTTTGATGGTATCATGATGGTTGATTTCTTGCGTGGTCTTGTTAGAAGAAGCACTGTTCTCGAGATTGTTTTCCTTTCTGCCAACTTCTTTATTCAGTTTTGGATGCAGAATCCTACATGTAGCATCAGAATGCCCTCTCATTTTGCAATGAGTGCAGAAGACAGGTATGCTTTCGTACTCAATCTTTTGAACCACCATTTCTTTACTGCCTTCGCCGTTCATAAATTCCAGTAGAACCTCTTGGACAATAGGTTTTGCTAAGTTAATCTCCATCCTAACTTTGGCTGTGGTGGGTCTTGTTTTGGACATAGTTGCCTTATCCATGATTAGAGAAATTCCCACTGGTCCAAGAATGCGGCATAGAGTATCCCATTTATAATAGTTCCATGGAAAATTAGGCAATGTGATCCAAACAGGAGTGAATGACGAGTCGACATCAGGTTTGAATGAAGCTGACCATTTTTGTATAACCATTGTGTTATCTTTGCCAAAGGTCATGTAATTTCTCGCAATAACCTCAGAGTGATCCGCTTTGTTATCAAAATTGATGAAGATGTGGTGCATATAATAATCCCCAATCTTGATATTGCCTTTTCCAGGGACAGATTTAGCAAATTCACTACGTATGAGATCTATAGAGGGCCTAATACGGGTGAACTTACCAATAATCGTCCATTTGCATGTCTGAGCAAAAAGGTCATTTTCCTCCTTAGTGAATGTAACCACTGGCTTTCCTTCAAACAAACCATATGGTCACTAGGGGAGTGTAATCGAGCCTCGTCTGTTGCTTTTATCTGCATTCCTCAACACACCCTTATAGGAGGTTTGGGGTGAGGGGTCAGTACCCAAATTACTTGCATGTGGGACATCTTCTTTACAAACAGCAACAATTCCATAACCTTGAATGATATTCCCATCAAGATTTAGGTGAGAGGAGTTCCTTTGTTAAGGATTTTTGAAAATATTGGTGGAATTTGGATGACTACCCTTCGATAGGGGCTTTAGGGCAAGGAAATTTTTATGGTTATTTGACAGAGAATGATTCCTCGTAGGTACCGCTGCTTGGGTTGGAAAAAATGGGTTGGGGGGGAGGGGAGACCAGTATGTCCACCTATTGGGGAATTTGGATCTTGCCGGGAAAAAATGGTCGATGATAGAGGGGGAGATAGAGATAACAGGAGTCGTTAGTTTGGCAAATTAGCCGTTGGAGAGGAGTAAAGTTAGAGAGAAGCTGGAGCTTCTCTCTCTAGAGGAATTTTTTTGCAGTAGGATGTATTAATTTTAAAAAAATCTATATACGTTACGTACAAGCACAAGTAAGTTGAGTCGAAAAGAATAAAGTTTTTTACATGAAAGAACAAAAAGGATGACTAACCTGCAACTTGAACTTTGAACTTGCTGTTACGAAGGAGAATTGAATTCTCTTTGTATTTATAAAAAAGGAAATTGAAAATTTATTGTTTTGGGATATATTAACAGACTAGCGGACAAGATAAAGAATTGAGAAAGACCATAAATTAAGGCTTCAATCAATAAAAAAAAGGTCTTGATTATTAAATTTAATACATTTCACTTCCTTTTTAAAACTTTTGAGTAATTACAAGTTGACTTTTAAAAATTTGGGAATTATATATGAATGACTTATTCAATAAATTTTATTTTAATTTGCATTCAAACTACAAAAATGCACCTTAAATGCTCAGGCGTACGTCCCGAACGCCTGGGCGTACGCCTCTTGAGACTTTCGCCCCACACCATCGTCTCGGGGTATTTTTTGTGCGCCACGCCCAAGAGCCCGCCCCGAAACACGGGTATATATACAAGTTGGAAAAAAATATGGTTCGAATTACAACGATAATCCGAATCTTTAAGGATGTGAATGGACAAATGGAATCCCTGCTCGAATTCAAGTTTCGGGGACAGTGAAATCTCTCGTAGGAAATGTTTCATCCTTCCACAGGTTTTAAATGTGCAGAATCTGAATTAGTTCAATATTTCAATACCAAATGATTATATTTAAAAAAAAAATCCAATTTTATACTAAAATTGAATCAAGTTAACATTTATTAATGGGAAAAAAACATCAGCCAATCACCATATTCAGAAGTCCTCAGCTCAAATTATTCTCCTTGGAAGTAGAAGTGATATAAACCGTGTATAGTAAGGAAAAGGATGGCTACACGCAACAATGAGTACAATATCTTTTTCCTAACCCTTTCTCAGATTTTCTGTAAGGGAAATTACAATTTATCAAACTTCTACAACAGGTTGTCATTCCCTTGAATTGGCTAGCAGTCAATGTCATAGGACTCTATCTTCTTTTCACAAATTTACTGCTTTCCAGGTTTGGCAAGTTGGCGTGGGCGCTGAACGAACATCATTGAGCCGCATAGCAAAAGTTACCATCACAACCTTAAAAGCATATCCAAATTGATGAGTTGATTTGTTGTTACATTTATCTCAATTCTTGTTTGTCATTATTGTAATCAAGTCATTGTTCAAGCTAATATAATTTAATTGCACCGCTTCTGCTAGGGCATCTCTAACCTTTACCCAATTTTTTGTATTCAAAATGGGGATTTCTTCATTTTGAGAAAAAAGTTACTTCAATCATTCCCCCATTTTTTTTCCCTTAACTTTTTTTATATTCTTCTCTCCTTTCTATATTATATTATTATCTTTCATTTCAATTTTATTTTTTAATCATTATTCCATCTTTTATTTTTATTAATTTGTAATTTCCATTAAAACAATTCTATAAAATTTTAAACAATATAATTTATAAGCAATTATTATAGATTAACTAATAATTCAAATAAAAGTGAAAATCATTGCGATACAAGATTAATTAAATACATATTACATAACGATAAAATTCATTCGAAATACTATAATAATTTTGGTGTAGCTGGAAACGACATAGCTCCCTACTAAGTTATTATGCTATTTAACGTAGTTTCAATTTTTATGTATTTTAATTTAATGTATTTTCAATTCTCATGTATTTCCCATTTTAATGTATTTTCAATCTTCACTTTTAAATTTTAGCAACATCTAATATTTTATATTCCCACCTTTCAATTTTAGCGACATCTAATATTTTATATTTTCACCATTCATTTTTTGAGATAATTATAGATTTTTTGTATAATTATAACTTATAATAAAATTAACTTACAATTTTACATATAAATAATAAATGCACAAAAATTAATTTATCAAAATTATACACTAAAGTTAAGATGAAAATTAATATTATAAAGACATTACATAAACATAATTTGGTATATATAGAGAGATAAATTAAAAGATTAAATAATAACATAATAATAAAAAGTGATGAATAATAACGAGGGAGATAAATAGTGTACCCCATCATATTTGAGGGAACACTATTTATCTCCCATTTTGGAGATAAAAATATTGGAGGATTGGAGCTAAATTACCCCAAAAATTACCTCATTATAGGAAATGAGGGTAAAGTTGGAGATGAGCTTAAGATACCACACTAAGGTGAAACTATTATTTTTGGCGAAACTTACCTATGTGTAGGCATTTGGACATTATTTTGAGTGAAGTTTAAAGAAAAAAGAACAAAAAGGTTTTCGAAGTTGAAGGTTAAAAGATATGTTTGAAAGTTTTAATTATATTAGGTTATAAATTTCTTTTGCAAAATTTTGTGACTGAACCGTCACTTCATTTAACTTGAATTACTCTTTAAACAAATATTTCAATTTAAAGTTCATTATTACAAATAACAAAATTACATCATTCAAATGCTTTCTCACTGCTAGCTGCTAATTGGACAGTACTCAAGGGAACTATCGACAGACTATTCACGTTACTGGGTTCCCAATTCCCATATTTTCATCAATGACTGTACCAAAAGAAAAAGTAGTGTACTGTTGCATGTTTCCAGTCCTTTCCTTTCTTTACTATATAGGGCTGTATGACTTATATTTCCCATAATAATTTTGATATATAATTTATTTGACGAAGTTACAAAAATCAGTTTATTTTTAAAAGTGTTTTTTTCAAAAGTACTTTTGGTGAGAAGCAGTTTGTGTTTGACTAATTAGTTTGAAAAACACTTCTGATCATTAATTAATGTTTGGCCAAGCTTTAAAAAATTGCTTCTAAGTATATTTTTCTCAAAAGTGCTCTAAAAAAGAAGCTACTTTTTTCTGCTTCTCCAAAACTGCTACTGCTTCTCCTCAAAAGCACTTTTTTCCCTTCCAAAAGCTTGGTCAAACACCTCAATTTTTGGCCAAAAGTGCTTTTGAAAAAAAAAACACTTTTGGCCAAACAGAAATAATATTTACGGTAATAACAACGGAATAATAATGTAGTATCGAGATACGGTAATCAACAAGCATAAAAAAAGAACAAGGACACAAAGATTTTTAATGTGGAAAACCCTTATGAATAAGGAAAAAAACCACGAGCCCGACAGGAGCAATATAATCCACTATAATAAAGAATTTTACACCCACTAGTCCGAGTAAAATACTCTAGAGACCACTATATATTCAAAAGAAATAACCCTCTTTTAAGATGTTCCACCTCACTACAATATCGCTTACACTTTTCATTTTCTGTCACGACCCAAAAATCCCTTCGAAGGAGTCGTGATGGTAACTAGTCTCTGAACTAGTTAAGCCTAGCATTAACTGAAATAACATTGATATTTATTAACTTTAAATGAAATTTCTTTAAACAAGGGAGACAATATCATGATTCTATCTCTCCTTTCTGCTTTCACATTTACTTCACAACTTGAGTCAATGCTCTATAATGTTCAACTATTCTATTCTTAACTTGAGCCAATGCTCTACAATGTTCAACAATACAATTCTCAACTTGAGCCAACGCTCTACCATGTTCATTTAACAATAATACTTCCACAAGTCATATTACTCAATAGAAATTATCATATAGAGCATGAACAATACGAAACAGAGTCACATTAATCAAAGTATAAGACTCACCGGCATGCTTGACACCAATGTAAAGATACTCGTCACCATGCCTATACGTCGTACTCAACAATCAACACATAGCAAATAAGACACAACTCCTAATCCCTTAAGCTAAGGTTAGACCAAACACTTACCTTTTTGAAGTTAGGCCGATATTCCAAAATAGCCTTCTTGCTTGAGCTGACCTCCGAGAGGCTCAAATCTATCCAAATTAATTGTATAACTTTATTAAAATACACCGAAAATAATTTCGGATAATAAAATATTGACTTAAAAATTCACATTAAAAAGTCAATCAAAAGTCAACGCGGAACCTTCATCTCGGAACCCGACTTGATTTTAATGAAATCCGAAGACTCATTCTAATACGAGTTCAACCATACCAATTTTATTAAATTCCGACATCGGATTGTTCTTCGCATCTCAAAAATTCATTTTAGAAGTTCCTAAAAGTTTTCTCCAAATTTTCACCCCAAATCACGAATCAAATGATGCATTAAATGATAGATTCATGTACTCTAGCCAAATCTAAGTTAAAATCACTTACCCGAATGAATTTCTTGAAAAACCTTCGAAAAATCGCCAAAATACGAACTCTCTAGGTTAAAATATCAAAAAACTAAAAACCTCGTATTTAAAGAGTACCCCACAGATTTCCACCTCTGTGGTCCGCACAAAATCGACCGATGTCCGTACAAAACCAGTGCGGTCCGCACAAAAACGATCGCGGCCGCGCAGGTTTTCCTCTGCAGTGAGAGGATTTAGTATTTTGGCCATAACGTTCGCTACAGATGTCCAAATGCCTATTATGATATGTTTCTGAAAACTAGATTCAAAGATCTACAACTATTGTTTGTGAATCATCTTCAAATTCTTGTATATTAAAAGATATCAGCTTTCGAAGTTGGACCGACGACTTGCGGATTCTTCATGACCGCGGACCATTTTCCGCGGCCACACTAAAACCACCGCGCCCAGAACTAAAACTTCTGCCCCCATTCATTTTCTATATTCCGGAATGTCCAGACTCGCTCAAAATTCACCTGAAACACACCCGAGGCCCTCGGACCTCAACCCAAACATACCAACACCTCCCATAACATCATTAACACCTAGTCGAGCCTTCGAATCGCTCAAAATAACATCAAAACACCAAATCAACTTCGGATTCAAGCTTAAGAACTTAAAATTTTCAAATTCCACAAACAACGCTGAAACCTATCATTTCAAACTTCGGCTTCTCTGTTTTGCCATTTCAAGCCTAATTAAACTACAAACTTTCAAATAATTTTCCTGGCGCGATCCTAAATCCAAAATTATCATACGGAGTTATTGGAATCATCCAAAAATCCATTCCGGATTCTTTTACTCATATTTCACCTTCCGGTCAATTTAATTCAACTTAAGCTCTCTTCTTGAATAATAAGTGTCTCAATTCCTTTCAAAACCTTTCCGAACCCGAACCGTTTTCCTTGGCAAGTTACATAAGAACCGTGAAGCATGAATTTAGCATTATATGTAGAGATGAGGTTGTACTTATTCAAAATAACCGGTTGGGTCGTTACATTCTCTACCTCTTAAATAAACGTTCGTCCTCGAATGTACTAAGATTATTCTGAGGTTTCAAACTTGATGTTTCTACTTTTACACATATACTCGTGGTTGATCCCATATTACCGCATTCGAAATAAGTCCGATAGTACCATTTCAATCGTGATTATTTCCTTTATCCATATTTGTAAATTTTAAGACCAAATTTCTTACACTCCAATCATTGCCATAAAGGTCCGCTCTTCACATCAACGCATGATATTAATCTCGATTGGCTATAGCAACTCGTGCATTTTCACCCCTCAAATCCAGAGTGTTACATTATCCCCCACTTAGGGTCACTCGTCCTCAAATAATAAGTAGAGTCCGTCCTCAAACACATAATGTAACTTATCTCTTTCTTTGCACAACTCAATATCCTAAATTTTTCTAACTCCCAAATTTTTCAAAAATTTTGACAGAGTCTCCCCTGTAATTGGGACTATCCACCTGTCAGAGTAACACCAAAATAACTCATAACAACACATCCACAACTCAACAAAATACCACAATGTATATATCAAAAACACTAATCTCGGCATTACAAGCATTGCTTTATCATAATGACATCTAGACATGAAACAGATCATATATATATGCCCATAACCATGTCTCTGGTCTTAACCGTTATTCATCATCGATTATAAAATCGCCAATTAACTTCACGTTAACAAATTCTTGTTTCAAACTTTCACTTTACTAATAACGTAGCATGAAGACTTTATAATTACATACCCAAATTAACGATTCACAGTTAACGCCATCTAGGCACTTACCTTGTAGGGTAAACTTAATAGCTACAATACAAATTTGGCAAATTATGCACCGAGATATTCATACGAGAATTTTCAAATAAGCCTCATAAGCATGACTCCCCATAAGTACTATAATACAAAATTTTAATTTCACAAAGGGAGAATTTAAACACATAAACCTTTCACCACAAGGATCTCGTCCTTATATAACATCTACCGCAGCTTGTAGCCCGGTTTAAATATTTTACGTCATAAACAAAATACGAGGATCTCGTCCTCAACTCAGTACCACAAGTAGTACGCACATTGTGCCAACTGAAATTTTCCATTTCCTTTCTTTCTTCTTCTAAATAATTTTCGTTAAACAAAATCACAACATATAAAGAACCCTCACACCGATATGGAATAAAATTCGCAATTTAAATCAATTTTTCCTGAAATCACATCATAACTATTTTTAGTGACTAACACATAATGATAGACATAGCTATCTCCATATAATCTCCCAACAGGATTGTTCACATGAGTAAATTTAAGATTACGAATCTCACTTATGAGTAGAGCATATTAGGAGGACTTACCTCGATACTCATAACCGAATCAAGTTAAGAAAATTGTTCCTTTATGATAAATCGAGTTCATACTTGTAACAACTCCATCTAGTATAGCGACCTCAACTATACCATAGCAAATATATCAATGGGTCTGGCCTCCACCTCTTAGGCGCCATCTACCCGCTTTTCCTCCACTTCTAATTGGTAGTGTAAGTAGAGTAGTAGCTGTAATGGAGTACGTGGCACGTGTGCTCTCATAGAACATCTCTCTCCCAAGTCTAGGACACTTCCTCAAGTTGTTTTTAGTATCACCATATTCATAACAACCCATCCGCAGTTCGACTGCTCATACTGAGTTCGTACCGGATAACTTAAATAACCATTGCAGGAAATTCCATGCCACTGGTACATTAAAAGATGACTGTCCCTCGTGAGTATTGTGATTACTTAAGCACTACGAGTATGCTGAATATGTTTCCATGACCCCGCTGATACTGAAATATAGAATTATTATGGACTCGGGAATACCAAAAGTCCCATCATCATCCCATTCAAATCTTAGCTCTTAATCTTATAAAAGTTTCGACAAACATTTCAATACCACATATATGCAGTTCAAGCCAAAACTAATATAACACATGACCCCGCGATCTAATTGTTGATAGTGAACTCCCCTCACTTGGTGCGAAATCATAGGACACATTTCTGACGATCCACAATACTAACCTTTACCGCTCGTACGACACCAATTATAAGACACCTCAATCCATTTACTTGGCCCTTGTCATCCTCATGGCAGTTAAACTCACTTCCTCCAATGACTCGCTTGTTAGTAAATATCATTCGCTAAATAGGAATCCCATACGAAACACATAGCCTCTAATAAGACCAACTATTTTTTTTAGATCTACATCCATCTGTGATGATTAGGCAAACAATTAAACCTTCTTAAGATTGTACTTTCAACCAAATGCCAAAAATCCGATGCACCCCATGCGCATGGCTGAAAGATCTCCTTGCACTCTCACATCCTCAATTCTGAACGACACGTGGTAATAATGGTTGAGCAACCCTGGCTCCCTTATAATCCTGTTACGGTGTCACAAACCATTGGTGTAGTGCGCAATTCCATACATGAATGGATACAAAAGAACATAAGATATATGCTTCGAGCTGAATAAATGCCGCACGATAACGAATGAATGAAGTGGAAATTTTTCCCACTAGTTTTGTAGCCTCTCGATCATAAGTACAGATGTCTCCGTACCGATCCGCAAGACTCTACTAAACTCGCTCATGACTTGTAGCACCTATGAACCTAGAGCTCTGATACCTACTTGTCACGACCCAAAAATTCCTCTGAAGGAGTCGTGATAGCACCTAGTCTCTAAACTAGGTAAGTCTAACATTAACTGAAATAACATTGATATTTATTAACTTCAAATAAAATTTCTCTAAAGAATTTACAATTTTCAAAACCGGTAGTACAAGTCACAAGCCTTTTTAAGAGTAGTTATACAATATAAATACATCACTATTCTGAAACAAAGGGAACAAATGGAAATAAGTACAATTGAAGGTGACTTTGAGGACTGCGAACGCTACAATAGGTTTACCTTGAGTCTCCACCTCAACGAATAGCTACTATTGATCAAATATCTGGATCTGTACACAAAAATATACAAAAGTGTAGTATCAGCACAACCGACCCCATGTGCTGGTAAGTGTCTAGCCTAACCTCGGCGAAGTAGTGACGAGGCTAGGAACAGACTACCAAATAAACATGTGCAATATAGCGCACAAAATAATAGGAAGCAGATAACAATGATAGCAACAATGATCAACTAGTGATATAAATAGCAGACAACAAGAATACCATAAATGCTTCTCAACAAATAATAAATACAAATGCAATTAATTAATCGAGTCCTTCAAATATAAATCTTTAGCCTATAAATCCTTCAAGTAATAATTTCTAAGATAATATGCTTCTGAATAAATATATTTCCTTTAAATATATATATTCCAAGTAAGCATCTTTCGAATATAATTATTTCAAGTAAAGGTCACCTTGTGACGCCTCATTTCATAATCATAGATAATAAAGGTCTCAACCCACTTTCATATTTTCATGGCACCTCGTGCCCGTATTTATATCACAATCGCACGGACAACTCACGTGCCATTAAATAAAACCATAATATTTTCCCCGGCACCTTGTGCCCACATATTTCTATCTCATATTGCACAACGATATTCTGATGTTACTCAGTTCATAGGTACCATAATCCAATACAATTAATAACGTTCAAGGAGCCTCATTCCCTTAACATAAAATAGAGTACAACTTCCGACCCAATTAGGAAATCAACAAGAAAAGATGAAGTTATTTTTTTTAGAAATCATTTGATAAAAAAAATACACTTTTCAATTAAAGTACAATATCGAATAATTATTACCTTTAATACGAGAAATCAATAAATCAAAAATAGCATAAATTCCTTTTAAGTAAAGTACAACCTCAAATGGTTTAAGGAAAATTTAGCTGAGTAATCAGTTGAGTTAAAAATGTAACAATTATTGAAATTTGAAGTATTGAACATAAAAATAAATAAGGCGAGGTATTGTAAATACTATGGATTCCAACACAAATGATCAAAACAGTAAAGAGATCTAAACAGTTAATACACTTGAATTGTTGATAACAAGTAAACACATCAGATAGAAAGTGCACGACATCACTCTTCGTGCTTTAACACTCTCTCACCAAAACAATAAACGGCATCACCCTTCATGCTTTAACACTCTTCCTCACCCAAGTAACAAACATAAGGCAAATAGGGTAAAAGAATCTGTACATCAAAATAAAATCAAGTAACAACAGAAAATCAGTAAATAAATGTAAAGGACAACATAACTCAATTAGAATCAGAAAAGATCAAGGACAAGTGCACGGCATCACCCTTCGTATTTTTACCCTCGTCCTCACCATAAGAATCAATATAAACTGCACGGCATCATCCTTCGTGCTTTTACTCTTATCCTCACCATAAAATCAATATAATAGGCACATAATGGTACATCGTGCAACACGTCATCACCCTTCGTGCTTTACACTCTTTCCTCACAAATCATACACAATATTACCCTTCGTGCTTTAACACTCTTCCTCACCCAAACAACAATAACAATAAATAAGGGTAAGAATATAATTAAAATTATAATAAAATTCCGGCAAGGAAACAATAGTACAACAATCAAATTCTGGCAAGGGAAACACTATCAAAATAATAACATCCCAGCAAGGGAGACAATATCATGATTCTCTCTCTCCTTTCTGCTTTCACATTTACTTCACAACTCAATTCACAACTTGAGTCAATGCTCTATAATGTTCAACAATTCTATTCTTAACTTGAACCAATGCTCTATAATGTTCAACAATACAATTCTCAACTTGAGCCAATGCTCTACCATGTTCATTTAACAATAATACTTCCACATGTCATATTTCTCAATAGAAATTATCATATAGAGCATGAACAATACGAAACAGAGTCACATTAATCAAAGTATAAGACTAACGGGCATGCTTGACACCAAAGTATAGATACTCGTCATCATGCATATACCTCGTACTCAACAAACAACACATAGCAAATAGGACAAAACTCCTAATCCCTCAAGCTAAGGTTAGACCAAACACTTACCTTTTTGAAGTTATGCCGATATTCCAAAATAGTTTTCTTGCTTGAACTGACCTCCGAGAGGCTCAAATCTATCCAAATTAATAGTATAACTTTATTAAAATACATCAAAAATAATTTCGGATAATAAAACATTGACTTAAAAATTCACATTAAAAAGTCAACCAAAAGTCAACGCGAGACCCGCCTCTCGAAACCCGACTTGATTTTAATGAAATCCGAACACCCATTCCAATACGAGTTCAACCATACCAATTTTATCAAATTCCGACATCTGATTGTTCTTCGCATCTCAAAAATTCATTTTAGACGTTCCTAAAATTTTTCTCCAAAATTTCACCCCAAATCACGAATCAAATGATGAATTCAATGATAGATTAATGTACTTTAGCCAAATCTGAGTTAGAATCATTTACCCCATTGAATTTCTAGAAAAATCTTCGAAAAATCACCAAAATCCGAGCTTCTAGGTCATAATATCAAATAAAACACAAAACCTCATATTTATAGAGTGCCCCACAGATTTCCACCTCTACGGTGCGCACAAAATTGACCGTGGTCCACACAAAACCAGTGTGGTCGGCACAAAAACGACTGCGGCTGCACAAGTTTTCCTATGTAGTGACAGGATTTAGTATTTTGGCCATAACGTTCGCTACGGATGTCCAAATGCCTATTATGATATGTTTCTGAAAAGTAGATTCAAAGATCTACAACTATTGTTTGTGAATCATCTTTAAATTCTTATATATTAAAAGATATCAGCTTTCGAAGTTGGACCAATGACTTGCTGAACCGCAGACCATTTTTCGCGGCCGCACTAAAACCACCGCGCCCAGAACTAAAACATCTGCCCCCATCCATTTTCTAAGTTTCGGAATGTCCGAACTCGCTCAAAACTCACCCGAAAGACACCTGAGGCCCTCAGACCTCAACCCAAACATATCAACACTTCCCATAACATCATTAACACCTAGTTGAGCCTTCGAATCACTCAAAATAACATCAAAACACCAAATCAACTTCGGATTCAAGCTTAAGAACTTAGAAATTTCAAATTCCACAAACAACGTCGAAACCTATCAAATCAGGTCCGATTGACCCCAAATTTTTCACACAAGTCAAAATGACATAATGGAGCTATTCCAACTTCTTGAGTAGGATTTTGATCTCAATATTAAAAAGTTAACCCCTCGGTCAAATTTCCAAACTTCGGCTTCTCATTTTCGTCATTTCATGTCTAATTAAACTTCAAATTTCCATATAATTTTCCGGGCACGATCCTAAATCCAAAATTACCATACGGAGCTATTGGAAGCATCCAAAAATCCATTTCGTATTCGTTTAATCATATTTCACCTTCCGGTCAATTTAATTCAACTTAAGCTCTCTTCTTGGAGACTAAGTGTCTCAATTCCTTTCAAAACATTTCCGAACCCGAACCAATTTTCCTGGCAAGTTACATAAGAACCGTGAAGCATGAATTTAGCAGTATATGGGGAGATGAGGTTGTACTTATTCAAAATGACCGGTCGGGTTGTTACATTGTCCACTACAGACTACATCGCCTATGAATACCTCACACTGCTCACTAACTGTCATGACCCAAAAACTGACACAGTCGTGATGGCGCCTATCGTTAAACTAGGCTAGCCGAGACAAACCCCAACTCCAACTAGTATTTCATTAAAGTTCTTTTAAGCTGTTAATTAACAAAATCTCATAACATAAGTCTAAGCATCTAATACGAAAAATAATACATGCCCGACATCGGGGTGTCATAAGTGACGTGAAACTACATGGTCTGTCTAAGTACAAGAAGGATATCATAGTTCGGAAATAAAGACACTAAGAACAGTCTGAGTAAGGTAAGGAGGAGAAGTGCAGGGCTGGGAACGCCAAACAACTACCTTCTGACTCCGAAGACCTGCTGGAAGAACGACCAGCACTCACTATCGCGACCCGCAACTCCTGGATCTACACACAAGGTGTAGGGAGTAATGTTAGTATGCCAACTCAGTAAGTAATAAAAATAAATGAAAGCTGAACAGTAAGAAGATAGATAATTCCACGTCATAGCACTACAACAATTACAGTACATTTCCAAAACAGTATAGAAATCAATTAACTCGTAAAACAAGCTCGGTTTCCATAAAACATTTTCTTTTAAAAACATCTTTCAATAGTTTCAAACAAGTGATGAAACAGTGAGTAAAAAATGTTAGAAACGTAAATAGCCCCTCGGGCAAGACATGTACCATAATCCGCCCCTCGGGAAAAATATCAACAGAACCAGCCCCTCGAGCTACCTAACAATCACTCGTAGCCCCTCGGACAACAACATAAAACAAGATCAGCCCCTCGAGCAACATCTCATCACTCATCGCTCACTGGGGGTGTACAAACTCTGGAGGGGCTCTTACAGCCCAAGCGCGACATAATAAACTAGGCCCTTGACCTCTCATATATCGCGTAACTCTACAACATGCTGCGGCGAGCAGCCCGATCCCATGATATTCTCACAACACAGGCCCTTCGGCCTTACTCAATCAGAAACCTCTCAAGCCACTCGGGATAACAGTAAAAGAGGGTGCTCAGCCCAAAATATCATTTATGCATCAAATCAGAGTAATAAGACCGAGTTATGACATCAGTAAAATATAGCATGACTGAGTATAGTTATTAAATCAAAACAGTGAGAAAATTTTAGTAAAGAAAACCCCTAAGGGTCCAAACAGTTGGCACGAGGCTCAAATATTGCATTCAACCCAAAACATAATAATACTTTATAACATAAGATAATATCAAGTAGTTTCAATCAAATACCCGACTTAATAGTCATACGAGATGGACCAGGTCGCAATCCACAATGATGCACACCCCCACGCTCTTCATCTAGCGTGTGCGTCATCTCAAAGTTACAATGTGAAATCTGGGATTTCATTCCCCCAGGACAACATTTACAATAATTACTTACCTCAAATCGGTCCAAACTCTAACCTGCGATGCCTTTGCCTCTTGACTCGGCCTCAAAATGCTCCAAATCTTAACCAAAATCAGTATCATATCATTAATACACGCTAAAGGGATGAACCCCAAGTGAAAATAATCAAATTAACTAAAAATCTCGAAATTAGCCAAACCCAAACCCTAGGCCCATGTCTCGAAATTCGATAAAAAATCACATTACTAGAATCCTTATCCTCCCACGAGTCTATTCATACCAAAAACATCGAAATTGGACCTCAAATGTCCCTTCAAATCCCCACTCAAATCTCTCCAAAAACTCAATCCCTAACCTTCAATTTCATTCCAAATTTCCCACTAATTTCATGTCTAATCAGTTAGAAATCACCATAGAAGCGAGTATTGAGTTCAAAAATCTTACCTCCAAGTGTTACTCCTCGAATCCCTATTCAATTCCTCTCAAAAAGCTCCAACTCTGAACACAAATGGTGAAAAAATGACCAAATTTCACTAAGGTAAGAATTTATATGTTCTGCCCAGGATTTCCGCATCTTCGTTCCAAATATCGCATCTGCGACCAGACATCTACATCTTCAAACTTCACATAAATCCCCTTTTCGCACCTGCGATCAATCCACCGCACCTGCGGGCTCGCAGGTCCGACTCACCTTCCGCATCTGTGATGCATCCCTAGCCAACCAACCTTCGCACCTGCGATGACCAAACCACATTTGTGGTCTCTTCCCGCTTCTGCGATCATCGCACCTGCAGTTCCCAATCTGCAGGTGTGGAAACAACAAAAGCAACAAATTCAACAACTCCAACTCAAATCCAAACTCTCCATGGAGATGGGGACTGATGGGAACCCCTAGCATAGGGATGACTAGTAGCAGAACCTGGCATAGAAGAGCCCTGAACTGATGGAGCACAAGACGAACTCTGGGCTGGAAGGGCACTGAGTGATGAATGGCCATGATGAGAACTGTGAGAACCATGGCCCGATGATGCCCTATGATAAACTGGGCAAGCTGACTGAGCATGCCTGAATGGGCGGCATCTGTCGTGCTAAAACTGACCCCCCATGAGGAGTACAACTGAATCCACCCTGACCACGAGTCCTCTTGGCCTCCCTTCCAACCCTCTTCTTACCACGAACCATCTCAATTTATCGAGTTATGTCAATAACCTCATCAAAGGTAGCACCAGATATACTCTCTTTAGTCATAAGTAACTGAACCTGGAAACCGAGGCCATCTATAAACCTCCTGATCCTCTCTCGGTATGTGGAACCAACTAGACCGCGTGACAAGCCAACTCGGAGAACCGCATATCATACTACGTAACAGATATATCACCCCCAACGAAGCTTTTTGAACTGCCTACGTAGCTCCTCTCGGCGTGACTCAGGTACAAACTTCTCCAGGAAGAGAACGAAGAACTACAGTGAAGAAAATGGTAATGCGCCAACCGACCTACGCCTATTGTAAGCCTCCAACCAACTAAGTGCAACCCCGAAAAACTAGAAGGTAGTGAACGAGACCCCACTGGTCTCCAGAATACCTGTTGTCCGAAGCATCCTCTGACACTTATCTAAGAAACCCTGTGCATCATCACCCTCAGCACCACTAAATGACAGAGGCTGAAGTCTACCAAACCTCTCCAATCTCCGCTGCTCATCCTCTAGCATAATATGAGCTACATAGTCTTGAGAAGATGCAAACAACTGGCTGAAGGTGCCCCTGGTGTCTAAAGTCCCTACACAACCTGCTCAGGTCTGCGAGAAGCGGGAGTCTGAGCGCCGCCCTCGGCCTGAGAGGTAGTTGCGACCGTAGTAACTGAGATCGCCTGAGCCAGGCCAGTGCACACTGATAGGATCTGGGCTAGAGCCTCCTGAAGTCTTGAGATAACAATAGCCAAAATTGATGCCTGAGCTGGTACTGCTGGAGCGTCTGCAACTGGGACCTGATCCTGAACTGGGGCGACTGGCGGATCTACCTTAGCTGCTGTGCGGGCTACACCCTTTCCCCTACGAGACATCCAGTGGCCCCAACTGGTGGTACTGGTAGTCGTCCATCATGACCGGTAGCACATGTCCTCACCATCTGTGGGAGAATATAATAACATAAATTTAGTTACTAGAATCAACATATTCACACGATAGGAATTCAAGAATGTGAAGCTTTTCCTAAAGGTTCTGCAGCCTCCCGAAGATAAGTACAGACGTCTACGTACCGATCTGCGAGACTCTTAAACCCGCTTATGACTCGTGAGACCTATGTAACCTAGGCTCTGATACCAACTTGTCACGACCCAAAAGCCGACCCGATCTTCATGGCGCCTATCGTGAAACTAGGCCAGCTGACACAAACCCCAACTCCAACCAGTATTTCATAATAGTCATTTTTAAGTTGTTAATTAACAAAATCACATAACATAAGTCTAAATAGCAGTGCAAAAAATAATACAATCCCGACATTGGGATATCACAAGTCACGAGCAACTACATGGTTTGTCTAAGTACAAGAAGGCTATCATAGTCCGGAAATAAACACACTAAGAACAATCTGAGTAAGGTAAGGAGGAGAAGTGCAGTGCTGCGAACGCCAAGCAGCTACCTTGCCGACTCTGAAAACCTGCTGGAACAACGATCAATACTCATTATCGCGACCCGCAACTCTTGGATATGCACACAAGGTGCATGGAGTAATGTGAGTATGCCAACTTAGTAAGTAATAAAAGAAAATGAAAGCTGAGCATTAAGAAAACAAATAATTCTACGTCATAGCAGTAGAACCACTACAGTACATTTCCAAAACAGTACATAAATTAATTATCTCGTAAAACAAGCTCAGTATCAGTAAAACCTTTTCTTTTAAAAACATTTTTCAATAGTTTCAAACAAGTGATGAACCAGTGAGTAAAAAGAATGATAGAAACGTAAACAACACCTCAGGCAAGACATGTACCATAAACCGTCCCTCGGGCAAAATATCAACAGAACTAGCCCCTCGAGCTACCTCACAATCACTCGTAATCAGCCCCTCAGGCAATAACATAAATGAAGATCAGCCCCCCAGAGAACATCACATCACTCACACTAGGTACTCACGCTCACTAGGGGTGTATATACTTCGGAGGAGCACCTACAGCCCAAGTGCTATCACAAGCCATCTCGTGGCATAATAAATCCAGCCCTCGACCTCTCAAATCTCACGAAATAGTACAACATGCTATGGCGTGCAGCTTGATCCTATGATATCCTCACAACACAGGCCCTTCGGGCTCACTCAGTAAAAAACCTCTCAAGCCACTCGGGCTAACAGTAAAATAGGGTGCTCAGTCCAAAATATCATTTATGCATCAAATTAGAGTAATAAGACTGAGTTATGAAATCAATAAAACATAGCATGACCGGGTATAGTTATTAAATCAAAACGGTGAGGAAATTTCAGTAAATAAATCCCCTAAGGGTCCAACCAATTGGCACGAGTCCCAAATGTGGGTTTTAGCCCAAAACATAGTAATACTTTATAACATAAAATAATATCAAGTAGTTTCAGTCAAATACGCGATTTAATAGTCGTACAGGATGGACCGGGTCACAATCCCCAATGGTGCACAACCCCACGCTCGTCATCTAGCATGTAAGTCACCTCAAAGTAGAACAACGATGTGAAATCTGGGGTTTCATACCCTCAGGACAATATTTACAATCATTACTTACCTCAAACCGGTCCAAACTCTAACCCGCGATGCCTTTGCCTTTCGACTCGGCCACCAAATACTCCAAATCTTACACTAAAGGGATGAAGCCCAAGTAAAAATAATCAAATTAACTCAAAAATCCCAAAATTGGCCAAACCCGACCCCCGGTCCCATGTCTCAGAATTCGATAAAAAATCACATCACTTGAATCCTACTCCTCCCATGAGTTATACCAAAAATATCAAAATCGGACCTCAAATGTTCCATCAAATCCTCACTCAAAGCTCTCTAAAAACTGAAGCCATAACCTTCAATTTCATTCCAAATTCCCCACTAATTTCATGTCTAATCAGTTAGAAATCACCATAGAATCAAGTATTGAGTTCAAAAAACCTTACCTCCAAGTGTTACTCCTCTAATCCCTCTTCAATTCCTCTCAAAAAGCTCCAAGTCCGATCACAAATGGTTGAAAGATGACCAAATTTCGCGAAGGCAAGAATTTATATGTTTTGCTAGGAGTTCCGCATCTACGGTTCAAATATCGCATCTATGGCCCCCACACCTGCGACTAGATGTCCGTATCTAAGAACTTCACTTAAATCCCTTTTCCACACTTCCGATCATTCCACCGCACCTGCGGGCTCGCAGGTGCGACTCGTCTTCTGCTTCTGCAATGCATCCCGAGCCAACCAACCTTCGCACCTGCAATGACCAAACCGCATCTGCATTATCTTCCATCTTCTGTGAATATCGCACCTACGGTCCCTAATCTGTAGGTGCGTAAACAACAGAAGCAGCAAATTCAGCAGCTCCAACTCAAATCCAAACTATCTGTCAACCACCCAAATTCATCCCGAGGCACTCAGAACCTTAACCAAACATGCCAACAAGTCACATATCACAATTTAAGCTTGTTTCCAACCTTTGGAATACTCAAAACAACATCAAAACATCAAGTCACCCTCGGATTTAAGCCTAAGCATTCCAAAACTTTCAAAATTTGCAACCGATGCAAAAACCTATCAAACCTCGTTAGAATGACCTGAAACTTTGCACACACGTCACAAATGACACAACAGACCTACTCTAATTTATGTAATTCCATTCTGACCCCGATACAAAGATTTCCACTGCCGACGAAAAATGCCAAATTTTCAATTTTGCCAATTTAAGCCTAAATCTACTACGGACCTCCAAAGTACATTTCGAACATGTTCCTAAGTCCAAACACACCTAATGAAGCTATCCAAACCATCAGAATTCTCATTTGGAAACTTCTACACATAAGTCAACATCCGGTTGACTTTTCCAACTTAAGCTTCCAATTAAGAGTCTAAGTGTCTCATTTCACTCCATGACCATTCTAAACACAGAACAACCAACACGATATGATGAAATACAACTGAATAACACATAAAGACGCAGAAATGGGGAGAACAGGACTGTAACTCATGAAACGACCGCTTGGGTCGTTACACTAACTGTCAGATATATTTTGCTCAGAGTTTGGTGTGATGAAATGAGAGCCAAAGCTCTCCTAATATAGTGTCAACGACCCAAATCGATGGGCCGTGACGGTCACCCAGTGCCTTACTCAATCAAATACCAACATAACGTATCTTTCTTTTCATATTATCATAGGTAAATGAGTCGAAAGGCTGTCATAAGATAACTAGAATAAAATATGAAGGAATACTTGACATAGGATGACCCAACATGATATACCGACTTATACATATAACGTACGAGCCTATAAGGCCGGCATTATCATTTGTATGCACAAAACATAGGCCGACAAGGCCATACAAGTATCCATATACATGTCATCTGTCTACAAGCTTTTACGAATACATAAATATCATAAAGGTCGGGACAAGGCCTCGCCATACCAATCAATACATATCCAAATCATACTGACCAAATAGGCAACTCCAAAGCAAATAGAATGAGCCAACACCTTTTGCTGAGCTGATAGCCAACTTGGAGGACTCTCAATCTGTCTATCGGGACCTACAAGCATGAAATGTAGCGTCCCAAGCAAAAGGGACGTCAGTACAAATAAAGTGCTGAGTATGTAAGGCATGGAAGCAGTATATAGTAAACATGAAAGAAAGATAGAGAAAAAGACTCAACCTGTAAGTCTGAATAGCTCTGTGAATCATGAGAATTTTATAATGTCATGCGTATGCATATAAATATCATATAATGCATAGGTATATGGATAGATAACATCATCAAGCCTCTGAGGGAATCTTATCATATCATCTCGGACACTATGTGCAAACTCACCAATGTATACCAGCTGATCAGGTGGTGGTGCGTATATAATGCCAAAATTTCCATACCCCATATATATATATATATATATATATATATATATATATATAATATACGTATATGACGCCATTTGACCACGGGTTAATGTACATGTATAAATGAATGTAATGCATACTGAAGTAAATCAATAAGATCTCTTGGAATGTCATAAGATCATTATGCCTTCGATTAATATCATGAACACGTATTTTTTGAGACCCATGAATAGATGATATAATAATAGGACATATGGGGAATCAAGAACATAGGTTCTCCTAGTACTTCTATGAATAGAATCATTTACGAAAGTTGCGCATTTGATCGTTTCGTTTATATCATATGGATCATGCTAAAAGAAAAGAAGGAATAGCCTTAACATAACTGATCCGATTCTCTTGACAATCCCTCTAACACATGTCAATTGCGACAAAACATGTAACGGTGAGATCGAAGTAGGAAAATCCGTATGATATTCTTGAGAAAGGTTATTCCGGGCTACCTTAGAATTGCAAATCCCGTTGCTATTATGTTGTAGGGGTTCATAAGAATTTTTGAAGCTACATCAGTTACTGTGTTGACGATCTCATCCTTTACTTGTTTAAGCCTTAATCCATATCCACTTAATGAATTAGGGAGGTTTCTTATTATAGGTGTGGAGCCCACTTTGTATGATGACTTAGCTAACAAATTCCCCTAAATATGCCACCTAGTTGCATAAACTAAGAGTCACCGTTTGGCTTGATTAAGAACCCCATTTGCTTCCATGTGGGGTGATGTCTTCACCAAAGATTTATGTCATTAATTTCCAATTAATTTCTAATTTCCCATAAAAATTAATAATTAAGCAATTATCCACATAATTAAGGATTATCTCAAATTACTCAAAATACTAATCACTTTTAACATACTTTATATACCTTACTATCATGTTCATATGGTACCTTTTATGGCACTAGTCCATAGATACCAGATATTATAGCTTAGATCATATTTTATCCCAAATTGACAATATCCAACGAAACTCATTTTCTTTGACTTGTTTACCCTCTAAACTTCACGACACTTACTTATAACCTATTATAAATAACATAAATACTTATAACCTCAAGCATAATCTCATTTCCGAGCCTACGTCGATTAACTTACGATGAAACTTTAACGTATGAAAATGCAAGATGTAACATTACAACGTACTTTCACATACGAAAATATGGGTTGTAACATATAGGAGATGACATCTCCCATTTGGACCAATCAGAATGAAGGATTGGTTAAAATTTGCAATGCATATTGTCATTCTGATGCCCATTATTCGCCAATTGAAATCTTGTAGATTTCCCTCAACCAAATCTGGATTTTGAATCATTATTTATTTCCCTTTATTTATTATTTATTTAATGGGGAAAGACCTTACAATCTCCCCATCCATAGCCATTTTCTGAAGGATGTAACACCGGACTACTAATTTGAGTGCATGCCTACAAGTTTTTTGCACAATTCGAACTTGTCTATTGGTACCACCACGGTCAGCATATCTGCAGGATTCTCACTTGTAAAGATCTTCAGGACTTGCAGAGATTCACTCTCTACCTTTTCTCAGATCCAATGATATCTCACATCGATATGCTTGGTCCTTCCATGGTACAGGGAGTTCTTGCTCAAGTCTATTGCACTTTGACTGTCATAATAGATAACATACTCTTTCTAATGCAAGACAAGCTCTTGAAGTAACTATTTCAGCTATATCATCTATTTGCCAGCTTTATTAGCATCAACATACTCTGCTTCAGTTGTAGAGAGTGCGGCACACTTCTGCAACCTTGATTGTCATGATATAGCGCCCCCTGAAAAATGTAAATAAATATCCCGTAGTGAATATTCTGTTATCATTGTCACCTGCCATATTTGCATCTGTATAGCTCTACAAGACTGGATCAAATCCTCCAAAGCACAAACAATCTCCTGCGGTACCTCTCAGGTATCTGAGTATCCACTTGACAACTTTTTAGTGTCTTTTTAGGGATTTTTAAGAAACCTGCTGACAACACCAACTGCTTGAGTAATATCAAGTCTAGTGCATACCATTGTATACATCAAACTTCCGAGGGCCGAGGAATAAGGAACTTTGGACATGATTTCCTTTTCCTCCATTATTTTATGACATATTTTCTTGCTCAACTTCAGATGACTAGAAAGAGGTATGCTGACTAGATTAGCATTCTTCATGTTGAAGCATTCCAATACACGTTCACTGTACTTATCCTGAGACAGCCACAAATTTATGCTTGTTCGCTCTTGAACAATCTTCATTCCCAGAATTTATTGTGCTGGGCCCAAGTCCTTCATATCAAATGGCTTGACAAATCTCCATTCAACTTTGTGATCAGCTCCTTGTCTTTTCCTACAATTAACATATCATCAACATACAATAACAAAATAATAAAGTTGTTGTCAGAAAATCTTTTGAAGTATACACATGGATCATAATAGGTCTTTATGTATGTTTGAATTTTCATAAATAAGTCAAACTTCATGTACCACTGCCTTGGTGCCTGCTTCAACCCATAAAGACTCTTATTCAATTTGCACGCCTTGTGTTTTTTTCCATCTACTTCAAATCCTTCTGGCTGATCCATATAGATCTCCTCTTCCCAATCTCTGCGAAGAAATGCAGTTTTCACGTCCAACTGCTCAACTTCAAGATCTAGGCTAGCTGCTAAGCTCAAGATTTTTTGAATAGAAGTCATTTTGACAACATGTGAGAAAATTTCGTTAAAATTAATACCTTTCTTCTGTTCAAAGCCTTTTACCACCAATCGAGCTTTATATCTGACTAGCTTGCTATTTCCATCTTTCTTCAGTTTAAAGACCCATTTGCATTTGAGTGGTCTTTTACCTTTTAGAAGTTCAACTAGATTGTACGTGCCATTTTTCTGTAGAGATTCCATTTCTTCTTGCATGGCTTTCATCCAATGGTTCTTTTCTGGATGGGACAACACCTCCTTAAGACATTCTAGCTCCCCTTCATCACTAATGAGGACATACTCTGTGGAAGTGTACCTGCATGACATTACCCATGGCCTTTCTGATCTCCTCAGAGGTTGAGGTTGTTCTTCTTCCTGAGTGGGGTAATCCACTTGCTCGACATTATCATCGAGTTGCTCCCCATGCTCGGCAACCTCGTCGTCATATTTTTTGCACTTGTGGAATAGTTAGAAGTAGAAGGAATGGTAACAAGGTTAGGATTATACCATTCTTTGCCGTCTCTGACTGGTGATTTGCAGTTCCAATGTCACTTTCTCAGAAGACTACATCTCTGCTTCTGATGAACTTTTTCTTTACAGGATCCAATAATTTGTACCCGAACTCTTCATTTCCATATCTAATGAATATGCAGGGAAATGGATTTATCATCCAGCTTTGTTCTCTGCTCCTTTGGTACGTGTGCAAAAGCTTTGCAACTGAACACCTTCAGATGTGAGTAGGACACCTCCTTTTTGGTCCAAACTCTCTATGGGATGTCAAACTCCAATAGAAATGATGGACTCCTATTGATCAGATAACAGATTGTCTGAGTTGCTTCACCCCAAGATGACTTAGGTAGTTTAGCCATTCTGAGCAGGCTTTTCACCTTCTCAATAATGGTGCGGTTCATTCTCTCAGCTATGCCATTATGTTGTGGGGTTACAGGAACTGTCTTTTCATGTCTGATCCCATGGATCAAAAAATACTCTTCAAATTCCCTTAAAGTGTACTCACCTCCATTGTGATTTCGGAGACGCTTTAGCTCTTGCCCTGTCTCCCTTTCCACCAGAGCATGAAACTTCTGGAAAACATGAAATACGTGATCTTTGATTTTCAAAATATAGACCCACAATTTTGGTGAAATATCATCAATAAAAGTAACCAAATATTTGTTACCGCCTATTGATTCAATTTCCATTGGACCACAAACATCAAAATATATACCAAATCAAGTATATTCAATTTTCTTTCAGACAATGTCTGAAATGAGACTCTATGCTGCTTACCAAATAAATAGTAGTCACAAGGTTTTACCGTTGTAACTTTGGTATAAGAAATGAGTGATTTCCTAACAAGAATCTGTAATCCCTTCTCGCTCATATGACCCATTCTTTTGTGACACAACTTTGCAGAAATCTCATCTTGCTCCGCGTTCAATTCACCTCGACATATTTCTGTATTTGTCCTGTTTAACATGCCACGAGTAACTCCCTTTTCAATCACCAATGATTTATTGGCGACTCTCCACTTTTTGATTTGCAAAATAGTTCTCGTATCTATCTCGGTCTAAAGTAATTCCCGGGATCAAGTTCATCCGTAAATCAGGTACATGTCGCACGTCCTTTAGAACCAATGTGCATCGGATATTTATCTTTATAAAAATGTCACTGATTCCCGCAATCTTTGAGTACCTCGTGTTACCCATTCTCACAATGCCAAAATCACCTACTACATATCTTCAAAAAAGTTCTCTTACCAGTGTGGAATGGTGAGATGTTGTTATATCAACCACCCATTCCGACTCTGGACCTGCCAAGTGCATACATTCTCTTCATCATTTTTAAAGAGGACAACATTATCATTATTTTGCATCATGGCGGTTGTGTTATCGTCATTATTCTGGCCGCTGCTTTCACCTTTGCCCTTTCTTAGATTTAGGCAATATCTTTTGAAATGACTCGGTTGATCGCATTTGTAGCAAGTTTTAGCTTTTGATTTGGATCGGTTCTTGGACTTCCCACGACCTCCCGATCTACCATAGTTGCTAACTCCTTTGATAACTCCAACCTCTACCTTATGTGATGAGAGCATGTCCTTGATTTTCAGGCTTCTTTCTCATCTTCTCATTGAGTAGAAGAGCAGATATAATGTCCTTCAACTCAATAGTGGTTTTGCCGTGCATGATGGCTGTTGCCACATTATCGTACGATGATGGAAATGAGTTCAAAAGCAATATGTCTTTATCATATGATCATTACTCCGAGGTTGGCAAGCTACATGATTAATCCATTAAACACATTTAAATGTGATAAAATATTTGTACCTTCACCCATTTGTAGGGCGTATAACTGCTTCTTCAGGTATAATTTATTTGTCAATGTCTTGGACATGTATAGGCTTTCCAACCTTGTCCAAATTCCACATGCAATATCTTCATCAATGATGTTGTTTACCACATCATCTGATAAGTACAACCTGATTGCACTGGCGGCCTTTTCATCCAAGTCAACCTATATTGCTTACACTTTCCATTTTCCTTCACAGATTACACCAACTGTGAATATCTCACACTACTCTCTAACTCTCACATATATTTTGCTCTGAGATTAGTGTGATGAAATGAGAGACAAATCTCTCCTTATATAGGCGATGGTACCTCCCATTTGGACCAATAAGAATGAAGAATTGGTTACAATTTGCAATATTCTGACGCCTACCATCTGCCAATTGAAATTAGGTAGATTTCCCTTAACCAAATCTGGATTTGGCATCATTATTTCTTTTCCTTTTTTTATTATTTAATGAGGATGGATCCCACAAGTATTTCGCTCATTACTTTTTTTCAATTTTATATACAATTAAGTTGATTCATTTTTAGCATCAATTCATATTATTGATATAAATTGAAAGCACATTTTTGTTGAGCTAGTTTTTTATGAGAAGAAAAGGAGCACTATGTTCGTTTGGTTGATTATATTGGCATAATTAACAACAACAATAACAACAACAACAACTACCCAGTATAATCCCACTTAGTGGGATCTGGGGAGGGTAGTGTGTACGCAGACTTTACCCCTACCCTGGGGTAGAGTTGCTGTTTCCAAATAGACCCACGACATCCTTCCCTCAAAGAACTTCCACCTTGTTCTTGGGGAGACTCGAACTCACAACCTCTTGGTTGGAAATGAAGGTTGCTTACCATCAGAGCAACCCCTCTTGTGAGTTCGAGTCTCCCCAAGAACAAGGTGGAAGTTCACGTAAACACCTAAGTACAATAGGCCATATGCGTGAGCTGCACTTGCCGATGACATGGCAAATGAACCAATCAAAAAATGACACGTGTAATTTCGCCATAAGAATTTGCATATGTAATTAACAAAAAAAATACATTTAATAAAGAAAAAACTTCTTCTCATAAACTAGCGTTCCTCCTTCCCCTAACTCTTCTTCCATGTTTTCTCAAACCCTTCCACTTACTCGTTGAACCCATGACCACTATTTCATCTGCAAAAAATTGGGCAAAGAAAAATTTGGATTTAACCTTGAAGGTTCTAATAACTATGGTTCAAAATGGTCCATGAGCAAGAACACAATTGCTTCACACATGGTGTTTTCATTCTTGCTCTCTACCATTGAAGAAGAAGAAGAATAATTCTGGCTTTCTTCCATTTTGTCCCCTGATTTTTTCTTCTTCTGGGATTTCAACAAGAAAAAGCTTCTGATTCTCACCTTTTCACTTAGCTTTGTAATCTCACAAACACAAGCATCAGCTACAGTTGTCATTTTCTTTTTTGGGTAAAGTTTCTCTCTTTCTTTTTCTCTTTGCTTATGTAAGTAATCTTGAAAATATATAAAACTCAGATATGAAATTGAAAACCGAAAAAAAGGTTTACTTATATACTATAAAATCAGAAGCTTTGGTGGGGTATGATATTGGTTTGCTTTGGGTTTTCTTGTTTTTCATCTATGGTGAAATTTTTTTTGAAGAAGGGGAAATAAAGATGAAGGTACGTGGGATGACATTGGTTTGCTTTGGGTTTTCTTGTTTTTCATCTATGATGAAATTTTTTTTGAAGAAGGGGAAGTAAGGATGAAGGTATGTGGGTCCACAAAAATAAAGGTTATTTTTTTAAACTAAAAAGAAAATGAAAAGAACACAATTCATGTCCTTACGCGCTCAATTTGTAGTGAGACACAATTGATTTGCCATGTCAGCACAAAGTGTTTACTTGATATACTTTGTAAGTACTCGAAGTGTTTAACTAGAAAGAGTCTCAGTTGAGGTGTTCAACTGACCGTTGTGGACAACTTAGATGGGCTGTTTATGTATTTCGCCTAAAGAAAATAATACTCTCCTTTTTTGAATATGGAGTATTTTTTTAGAGCTGTCAATATGGGCGGGGCTGGGCAAGCCCAGCCCAGCCCTCGTGGGCTTTAGCAATTAGCGGGCTGGGCTAGCCCTCCATTTTGATGGGCCTTGTAATGATAAGCCCACCCCAGGCCTATGTGAGATGCGGGCCTCCACGGGCCGGCCCATTATTTTTTAAACTATAATTTTATATTTTTTAATTTAAGTTCTAACCTAAAAAAGTTTAAAAAATTTTATTGGAAAAATTTCACAAAACTTAATAACTTTTACATTGTTCCAATATATCACAATAAACATTAAATAAAATAAAATCCAAGACTATATTTTATTCGCTAAAAGTCAAACCCAAATAAAAGTATTCAAGAGAACGTCCATGCGCTTATGAGATATCCAACACATCATCTTCATCAAACACATTTGAATTCTCTTGTGAGAAGTTTGTCTTAACATCTTCACGTTCATCTACATCTATAATGCGTATGCAATATTAATTAGTTAAATATTAAGAATAATAATTAAATTTTTAAAACTAATTAACGTTTTAAGACTTTGATCTTTTAATATGACGAGCTTAATAGACTTTAAGCTTGAGATACTCATCATGTTATTTTTTGTGTTGTATACTTTTTATATTTTATATATTTTAACTACATATTTTTATTAGGCCCACGGGCCAGCGCAACTAAGCCTAGCCTCACAGGCCACGAGCTTACTTGGGCCGAGCTTAAAAGATTCATTTTTAAATGGGCTCAACAAAATTCTAGCCCAACCTTGCTATTTTATAGGCTGGGCTGGCCCAACGGGCCAAGCCCATATTGATGGCTCTAGTTTTTTTTCGAAAATTATTTTGTGCAAAATAAGTGATTTCAATTTTAATTTTAATTTCTAATTTAATAGTTAACGCTTATACATGTATATACATACACACACATGATCTTGGCTATTATGTATTGGTGTGAAAATATATAGTCAAAGAAGGTATACACGCATTTTTAGCTGCGGATAGTACAGCAACATTGTGACATGAGTTATGACTAGGAAGGGTATGAAATTGAAAATTTGTCTCACTTTTCACATAGGGTATAATTGGCATTAAAGTGGAAATTTTCTGGAAAAATATTCAGTGCCCTTTTATACGGAAAAAGGAATAAGGCAGATATCAGTGAGGGACGTAGCTGCTGCAGTGGTAGGCAGAAAATGGGGTGAGCTTCAATAGTATCAAAGTAAAAACGGATCACATTAGGAACATTACCATTTATTCCTGAAGTTGCTCTTCAATTTTGGCCTTGTTGTTTCCCCTTCCTTAGCTTCTTTCTCCACTAGCAATTCTTACATTCTTCTGTCTGTTTCTTACAAGTCTCAAAATGCAATTGGATCCGGAAACACATCTTTCCTTTCGCATTCATTTACTTAATGAAGGGTTTATGGATAGAATAGTAAGTTTTTTTCTTCTTATCTTTTTGTTTATCTGTATTCCTGTTTTGTTAAATGTTCGTTTTGATCGATGATCTGCTTTTGTTTGCAAATGCCTGCGGCTTTCGTGAAAGAGAACAAGAAGATGTTAGCGAAGCAATGCTTACTGAAAACGGATGAAGCAGGGACTTTGTGGGAAGCAAAGATAGTGAGGGAGGAAAGGTCTAGTAAGTACAACATATGTGAAGGAGAGTGGCCACAGTTTGTGGAGTATCACAAGCTGGAGCTAGGGGACGTCTTGTTCTTCTATCTCATTGATAAATCGATGTTCCATGTCCAGCCCTATACAAAGAAATGTTGTAGAAACCTTCCCCCTTTTGATGAACTCAGTAGTTCCGAGGAAGAGGAACTCGCACCTTCAAGAGTATCCACGAAATATAAAACAAAGCAAAACGAGTCATCAGGTAACACATATTTTCTTTTGGTTCATATTTTGCATGCAAGTTTTAAAAAAAAATTAGAACATCACAATTTAGACTGATGGGGAGTTCCTGCTAGTGGGGTTGTCGCTGTTGTTGATTACTTGATAAATGTCACCATTATTTGTTATAATTAGTTAAGTGTATGATATATCAGTTACCTCGGTTTTCCTACATAATCTTCAGCGTTGATGTCATTTTGGAGTCTGATACTTGATCTTAACTTTTTGAGGAAATAGATAAGTTTTGTACATGTGTAGGAGAAACATCATTTGGTAGAACGTCAGGTGTTTATATCAGCACATGTTTCTTTCCTCGAGGAAATGAAGCAAACAAATGAATCAAGGAAAATTCATAACACAGGGCCTTAACAATTAATTTCAGAAAAGATTGCGGCCCTACTTTTTTGCTTCATTTAGCAACTTCAGTTAACCGTGGATAAGAAAAAGTTGTTTTGAGGGATAAAAGAATTATTTTCCCTAGTATCATAGGAAGTGCCGACAGTTCCATGAAGTTCGATAATAGTCTTTTGGTATGAAGAGAGTATGTGTTTGCAACAAATTAAAGGTTTGTTAAAACTTACTGCCAAATAAAGGTCTCGTTTAAATTTAGAAAGTTTTGGCTGAGGTTGTTTTTGTGGGAAAAATGAAAATTAGTGTGTGTTACATTAAAAGGTAAGATGTATTCCATGTACTATTGGAGTAAAAAAAATCATGCATCTGGGAACAAAAAAAGAAATAGAATATTATGATAATATAATAATGAAATGTTATTTGACTTCAGTACTCGGCTTGCTAACATTATTTTTAATCTGTAACATATTTTTCTTGAAAGCCCATCGTACATGCACCACCGAGTCTGATGTTTCTCTCGAGATCCTAACAAAAATTCCAGACATGGTTGAGCATTCTGTTGGCCATTGTCCATTAGGGCAGTCCAACAAAAGAAAAAGACAAGGAAATGCAGAGGATGATGTTTCTGTTGATATCCATTTCAAAAGAATGGAGTTTGACAAGTTACAAGAGGATGTCGCTTTACATTCTTTTGCAAGAAAGGGCCAAAGTTGGTATTTTATAAGGCTTATTAGCTATATATGAACACAACTGAAATCACTCATTTTTTTCCATGATAATTATATATGTATTAACACAATGATCTGAACTTTATGTGTGAAGCAAGCGGTAAAGGCTGCAATACTATGTTTGAGCAACAATCGAAGACTGTTTATGATGTGAAGAAGACGGTAATGCCCAAACTAATGGACAAAGAGTGGGCTATAGCATATCAAAGAGCAAAAGCTTTTAAGTCTAAGAATCCATTCTTTATATCTCTTATGCAACCTACGTATATGTCGGGCATTCTGGTAAGCTATAATCTGTCACTGATCCGTAGACTTTGCAATACTCTCATATTTATTCAAACTCAATTCACCGAGTCCATCTCTTTTGGCAGTGCGTAAGGTTGACATTTGCTAGGAAATATTTCGTGGAGAAGTGCAGCAACTTAGTGCTTCGTGTTCGGGGCAGGGGATCTTGGCCTGTAAAATGCTCTCTTGGACAAGTACAAGCTAAAATCAAAGGTGGTTGGAGGGAGTTCGTTCTGGACAATAAGTTAAAATTAGGTGATGCTTGTGTATTTGAAGTCATTAAAGGCAATCCGCTTTTTATAGATGTCACAATATTTCGTGCAGCTGGGAGCACGCCAATGCGTGAAACTGATTGACCAAACTGTAATTACTTTTCACTACTGATAAGTAGTTTAAACTGAAACTAGTATTACCCAGTAAAACTTGAATGGAGGTTTCTACGATTAGCTCAAGTAATTTGTATTGAATTCTCCTGATGAATTCCTAAATGGTATATACTTTTTGCCATATTCATTTGTTGTTTCCCCCTCATTTTTTCATTCACGTGCTATTACCTGGTTCAGTGTGAAATTTGGAAAGAATTAACTGATACACTGAATGAATTTTTAATGGTGTAGTGGTTCTTTCTTTTTCCTTACTGTTTGTTTCTATTCTGAAATAATCAAACTGGATGGACGTGTTAATGTCTATGCATCTTCATGTTTTTTAATATGCGTAGAGTTTGTTGCTTAGACAATTTTGATAGGCCACTAAAACAATTATTTGCAACTCTACTAACTATTGGAAGAAACCAAACATCTTGTGCTTGTTTCCTGCTATTGTCCGCTTAATAAGTTTCCTTGACGTTTCATGAGCTAAGTACCTTGTGGAGGCACCCGATTTTAGAACAATGTAGCTGCCTTAGTTCGAGCATATTAATCTTGCAGCTTAGAAGCAAAATATATTCCGTAAAAATAAAATAAAGAGGTTCCTTCAGACAAAATTTCAGTCGTTTTGATTCATTTTTTATCGCATTTTATTCCAAATTAATTCGATGGGGACCTTTTTAGACTCGGGTAATCTCATGATATTCAATTCGGCGTTGAACATGCTGACCAATACTTGTCAGGAGTTTGCCCATGAGTATAAGGGCTTTCGATGAAATATATTTTCTTGGTTCGCAAAAAAACGACAAAGAATAGGTCTGACCATCAAGGCACACATTCAAGTTGGATTGACAACGTCAGTGGTAAACTCACGACTTTTAAGTTTCGAGTACTCAATTGTTGGAAAGTGTGTCAGACTAGAAGAAAGGACAAAAATATATTTAAAAAGAAAAGCAATAACAAGATAAAATTTACATGGCTCGACAACTTTTACCTAATATGTGAGCACACAAAGAATAACTATTTATTTTGAAGAGAAAGAAGAAGTTGTGACGATGATATATAATTGAAGAAGAGAATGCCTATTTTATAGGCACCGCAAACCCCGCGCCGAATTCTTTCTTTGCAACCCACCAACTTCGACTTTACCTTTCTTATCTCATTTTTTTTCGTTCTTTCTTTTTTCTCGGTCTTTTCCTACTTCTTTTTGTCTTTTTTTCTTTTCTTTCTTTTACAGTAAATAGGGTTTGTTCTTATCGATATCCCCGTCAAACCCATATTACATAAATAATAAAATAACTAACCTTAGTTAGTCAACACCGACAACTCTGACGGATTCTTCGATTCTGGTATCTTCTGTAGGGAAAGAGTTCCTTCACTTATCAACTCTCAGATATGACGATACCTCAGCTGGATGTGCTTTGATCTTGCATGATACACTGGTTTCTTGGCAAGATGAATTGCACTTTGGCTATTACTGAAGAACTCACAATTGTCTTGTTTTGTACCTAGCTTTTTCAAGAAGTTCTTGAGCCAAATCATCTCTTTTTCAACTTTTGACATTGCCATGTATTCAGCTTCAATGTTAGATAGAGCAATACTTTTTTGAAGTCTGGACATCTAGCTAATTAACAGTACCACCCAGAGTGAACATGTAGCCCCGTGGTATTTTTTGACTATCCAGATCGACGCCTAAATTTGAATCAGCAAAACCTTGTAAGATAATATTGGTCCTTCTAAAACAAAGTTCCATATCTGAGGTGCCTTTGAGAAACAGCAATATTCATTTTACAACTTTCCAGTATTTTTTTCCTGGATCTGACAAATACTTAATCACAACTCTAACTACATGGGCTATGTCAGGTCTAGTATAAACCATAACAAACATCAAACTTCCTACTGCTGAAGCATATAGAACTTTGGACATGTATTTCATTTCTTCATCTGTCTTAGGTAATTGATCCTTCGACAGATTAAGATGGTGTTCGAGTGGAGTGCTTCTGGTCTATGCATTATGAAAACTGAACCTACTTAGCACCTTTTATATATATATATATATATATATATATATATATATACATACTTTTTTGAGACAACTTTAAGATTCCTTTCGTCCTGTTTCTGCTAATCCTCATCCCAAGCATTTTATTAAGTGGTCCAAAATCTTTCATTTCAAACTCTGCCGTCTATTGTTGCTTAACTCTGTTGATCTTCTTTATGCTAGATTCTGCAATTAGCATATTATCAACGTAGAATAGTAAAATGATATAGGACTCATCAAGATTCTTTATATAACAACAATGGTCTATCTCATATCGTGTGTTGTTATGTATGAATCTATCAAATTTCATATACCATTGTCGGGGAGCTTGTTCAAATCGTATAAACTTTTCTTTAATTTACACACAAGGTTTTCTTTACCGAAAATTTAAAAATCTTCAGGTTACTTCATGTAGATGTCTTCTTCAAGGTCACCATGCAAGAAAACAGTTTTAACATCTAGCTGCTCCAAATCCAAATTTTCTGCAGCTACGATAACTAGCACCAACCTGATAGTAGTTAATTTGACTACGTGAGAAAATATCTTGGTATAGTCAATTCCTTTCTTCTACTGAAAGCCTTTTACTACTAATCATGCTTTGTATCTCTTCTTACCATCATGCTCTTCTTTGACCTTGTATACTCACTTTTCTGTAATGCTTTCTTTCCTTTTGGTAACTTTGTAAGTATCCATATTTTTTTTTTGGAGAGAATTCATCTCTTCTTTCATGGCTAGCTTCCACTTATTGGAGTTTATTACCTATATTAATTCAACAAATGCTTTGAGAGAGAGAGAGAGAGAGAGAGAGAGAGAGAGATAACCTATCCGGGCCATTTGTAACTCTTTCAGATCTCCTTAATGTAGGTTTAGGAGTAACTGCTTTCGAATTTGATTCATGTCCTGGCTCTAGATCTGGTTCTCCATCTGATTTTATCTCTAGTTTTGTTTCTGGTTCTGATTCCTATCCAGATTCAGCTTCTGATTCTGCATCTTCAATTTCAGAATCAGTTATAATCCCTTTAGACACTTCATGTTCTGAGATTTCTTCTAACTCAACTATTTCACATGTCTCTTTACTGGTGCTGGTTGGTTCTATTCCAAGCTTGTCCTTGTACATCACATTTTCATTGAATGTGATGTTCCTGTGTTTTATGACATCCTATTTTGATCATCCCAAAATTAATAGCGAAAATTATCATCATCCCAATAAAGAAACATTTCTTGACTTTAGGATCAAGCTTATCTCTATCATTGGAGTTTACATGCACATGAGCAACACAACCAAATATTTTTAAATGTTAGAGAGTTACCTCCTTTACTATCCATACCTCCTCAATAATTTCAAAATTCAGCGGTACATAGGGTCCCATGTTTATGAGGTAAGCTGGCGTGTGAACTGCCTCGTCCCAAAAATACTTCGGCAACCCAGAACGTATTTTCATACTTCTGGCTTGTTCATTCAGAGTTCTGTTCATCCTCTCAACAACATTGTTCTTGCTTTCCAGGAACTGTCTTGATCATTCTGATCTTATTCTCAAAGCAGAATGCTTTGAACTCTTTACTATTATACTCTCCTCCATTGTCAAACTTCAAATGTTTTCACTTTAGGCTTGTCTGATTTTCAACTTCAGCTTTTCATCTTTTAAAGGTAAACACACCAGATTTATTTTCTAGAAAATAAATCCATACCTTTCTCGTGGAATCATCAATAAAGGTGATACAATAGTGTGCGCTTCCCAGAGAAGTTACAGGCCGAGTCGATCCCCATATATCCGTATGCACTAGTTCCAGTTTCACTTTCTTTGGTGTCATTCCCGCCTTTGAAAAACTAAATCTCTTTTGTTTCCCCTAAATGCAATCTTCGCGCAAACCTAATTGAACTTGCTTGTGGTTTGGCAACATTTTTTTGGATGCCAATAACTTCATTCCCTTTTCACTCATATGCCCGAGCCTCCGATGCCACAATGTTGTGTCACGACTATGGTTAACTGCTGCTATAGTATCTCTCCGTTTGCGGTTGCATACAATATTCATTTCTTTAAGCCTCGTGTCACAAACCAAATTTCCTTTGGTTATTTTCCACGATCTGTTACTAAATACTGTTATGTATCCTTCACTATCAATCTGACCCATGGATATTAGATTTTTCTTGAGGCCAGAAATATGTCGGTCATTTTGCAATTTCCATAGTATGCCTTGCAAAGTCTTTATATGGGCTTCACATTTCCCGAAAATATCCTAACTTTGTCATCTGCTAGATAAACCTTACCAAATTTTACCGCAATATAATTATGCAATAATTCTTTGCATGAGGTAAAGTGAAAGGATGCACCTGAGTCTAGACTCCAAGATTCGATTGAACTTTCTGCACAACAAATTAGTGCATCACCAACTTCTTCAGCAATTGCATTTGCTAAATTATCATCCTTGTATTGGTCACTCTTCTTCTTCTTTGGCTCTCTACATTGAATACTGTAGTGACCCTTTTTATCGTAATTCCAATAAGTAAGATTTTTGGATTGCGCTTTTCTTCTTGACTTTGATCTGCTACGACCATGACTTTTTCCTCTTTGGCTGCTTCTCCCCTACTTTTGGTATTAAAAGCAGATCATGGGGAATCACTTGATTCTCCCAGCGAATATGTTCGCTTAGGACCAAGTCTCTGATATTATCCAATTTGAGTTTCTACTTCCCAATGAACTGCAAATTGTAGTTAATGCTGCGGAACAACTTTCTAGTAGAGATGATAGTAGAATCAGCGCTCTGACTTCGTCATCAAATGTTATATTAATAGAACTCAACTGAGTTAATACTACATTAAACTTATTGATCTGCTCCGTAACCTATCCACCTTATGTAATTTTTAGGTTGAATAATCGGCGTATCAATATTTGAAGCAGATGACTTCTCGTACATATTTGATAATGCCTTCATCAGGTCGGCAATGGTGTTCTTGATAATGATGTTGAACGCCACATTTTGTGTCAATGTCAAACGAATCACACCAAGAGCTTGGCGATCTAAGAGATAACCCGCTTTGACCACATTCTATAATTTATCCCGATTAGAGGTAAGTGTAATTTTTTTGATACAAATAATCCTCTATTTGCATTTTTCAGAAACCAAAATCTTTGCCATTGAACTTGTCAATCTTAATCTTCCCTTCTCCCGATGTCATTTCTTCACAAAAAACTATTTTTTTGGTGAATGTTTCATGTGAATAGTAACCGCGAATACTCTGTGTAAGAAAAAATGTCCCAACTGTATAAATTAGACAATACTCAGTATTAGTGAACAATACTATCAGTATTAAAGAATAGTACTTCACTATTGTGAATATATATACGAGCAATAGTGTCTCGCTATTCTTGTGAATAGTACTTGCATCAATATCGAACTTTTCTATCATAATTACATTCCTTGATACTAGTTGTTGGGTAGCTTTTCACGCTAATAAAAGAAAAAAATATATATTTAAAGAGAAAAATAATAAATTGTGTAAGATAAGACAAGACAAGATTTACGTGGCTCGATAATTTTTGCCTGCTCCACGACCACACAAAGAATAATTTTTTATTAATTGAATTGAAAGAAAAAGTTGTGAAGATGATATATAACTGAAGAAGAGGAGGCAATTGAACACCAAATCATTTGGCAACCAAGAATGGGGTCATCTCGTTTTTGGTTCGACAATTGGACATGGATGGGTGGATTGTATTTCACAACACCACCTGAGTTCTACTGTGGTGAGTCAATCCACAATGCTCATGATATAGTGCTGGAAGGTACATGGAATGAAACAAGATTAATGCAGATATTTCCACACGACATAGCCAACCACATCATTGCTAATATCAAACCTCCAGCTCTATCAGATGAATTAGATAAACCTTTTTGGATGATGGAACCAAAAGGTTACTTCACAATCAAATCTGCTTGGGATAATATGAGAAGAAGGAGGGATCAAAATGCAGCATTCACAAATATTTGGGTCAAGGCCTTGCCTTTCAAGATTGTATTTTTATGTGGAAAGTTTGGAAAGGAAGAATACCACTGGATGATTTTTTCAAGAGGTTGGGATATTATTTACCCTCAAAATGTTGGTGCTGTAGAGAACCAGATGAGGAAACTATGTCACATGTGTTTTTCAAATCCTTTGCAGCACATACAGTGTGGCACTACTTCATGGAAAATGCTGGAATTTCCATAAATGGAATGTCATTACAGCAGGCAATAGCAAAATGTTGGATTGTACAAGTTGTTCCGCGACTCAAGACTATATTCCAAGCTTTAACATTGGTCATTTTGTGGGAATTGTGGAAGAGAAGAAACTGCCAAAAATATGGTGAAATGATCACTATTAGTAGGGTAATATACCAGATTTCCACATCCTTTCAATCACTTGTTAAAATCAGAAAACCAAGCATACAACAAGTCCATCATAAATGGCCTGATCTTCTAAAAATGATGGAACAATATATGCCCGATCTAAAAGTCACTAGGGTACATTGGGAGTTACCTGAATATGATTGGATAAAGGTGAATACTGACGGGGCATCAAGGGGAAATCCGGGTAGAAGCTCCATTGGTTTTGTCCTACGGGATAGTGAAGGAGATGTGAGATATGTAAGGGGGAAAGAAATTAAGGAGGGAACAAATGTCGAAGCAGAAACCATTGTTATTCTTGAGGCAATAAAAACCTGTGTGCAGCAAGGATATCCCAATATCCACATCCAAACAGATTCATTGTTGCTGAAGAACGTGGTAGATGGTACATGGGATCCACCTTGGGTAGTAGAGGCATATGTTCGGGAGATTAAACAGCTTATGACAAGATGAAATTGTAGGGTGTCACATATCATGCGAGAAGGAAACAAATTGGCTGACTTCCTAGCAAACCATACACTCGACCATGGGTATCATGAGGCTCACAACTTTCAGCAACTGGAGATACAAGGAAGGAGGATTGTTAATAGTGATAAACTTCAATGTCCTTACATAAGTATAAGAGTAGCCATAAATGGATAAGGGTGTATATGCTTTACAGAAGCATGAAGAAAAGATCAACGAGGGATGGATCAGGAGAAATGCATCGGGGGAGACTTTGTCACATCCAGTTGGAGGAGAACAACATAGTATTTTATGCTAACTCTTTACTCTTTTTTGCAAGGAAATATACAACTTTTCATTACCTACTGTCGATCCTTCAAATGGTGGTATTAGTATATTATACTCAATAAATTGAAGGGAAGACGTGGGTAACCAGGACTAGAGATGATACACATATTTTCTGCTATAAAGACCAAATGCTTCAACAAAGGTTTATCAGTACAATGAAAATAATGAGGTCTAATATCACTGTGTTGCAGCAACTCTTCTCATGAGGTTTACGACACTCTCTTCTGGAACAATTAGAGACAAGATCTGCCAAAGTCCAAAAGCACACAATTCCACAACAAGAATGGCTAAATGCATCGGATATCCAATCAGCTCGCTGGATTAGTCAAGACTTCGAGGAAAATATGGCAATACAAAATGGGCCTACACAGCTTTACAATTGTTTAATGCACTCCTGTTGCATTGGAAACGTAACAAAATGAATAAATTGCTACACATCCACAAGAAGTTACACATTTCTTAAGACATCACAAAAAGAATGCAAGTCACACCTTCACCAGGAAAGAATGCAACAAAATGGTCGGCATTATAGGAAAATTCGATACAACGAGAATAAAGAGATTTGTACAGTAAAGATACATAAGGCAACAAGATGTGTAGTCCAAATGAATTTTGAGGAAACTAACATGGCCACACGCAAAAAATGACAAATATCTGAGGACTTAACTTGGGAACAAATGCCATGCTGCACTGATCATACCATTGACTACTTTGGACAACAACAAATCAAGGAAAAGGTGCATCTTCAAATTACAGAACTTGAAAGAAATCATACATCAGACAAGAAATGAAAATTTTTGAAGATTTTCTGAAGACAGTTAAAAAGGATTTCATCAAAGTTCTATTTGAAGAAATCACAATGTTGATAAACGAGGGGCAACAATCTAATTTCTACATCGTGTTAGTTTATCATTTTCTAAGCATTATCATTTTTAATAACGTCATAGAATGTGTTATAAACTCTATGGCGATCATAGAATACTTCTACTTTTAAGTTCATATTTTTTACATGCTTGCTAGAAGATTATATTATTTTAGCTTTATTAGGAATAGTAAGGTAAGGTTCATGCCCCCCTTACACATACTCTTCCATTGTAGTTTGTTGTTTCTTTATTAATACAAAATTAGCCATAGGAACATGCCTAATGGTTTGCCAAAAAAAAAAATTAAAGAAGAGAATTCCTATTTATAGGCAAAGTGTCTGCTGGAAAAAAAGTTTCAGCGAATGTGAATACGCGACAGGACAGCATCGCAAACTTCTTTCTTTCACATTGACAGCCCACCAACTTTGACTTTTCCTTTCTTCTCTTGTTTTCTTTATTTTTTTTTGGTTTTTTTTTCTCTTTGTCTTTTTCTACTTCTCTTTACCCGCTTTTTTTTCTTTCTTTTTACAGTAAATAGGGTTTGTTCTTATCACCAGCTGCCTTTAATCTAGAGTTGGTACGTTTTGAGATTGGATTCTTAGTTAATATATTTGAGTGTCATTACTAATTTCCTGTAGAAAAAAACTAGTGCTTGTGCAAAAATAATGGGTGCTGAAGCTCCCAATAAGATCTGTGTTGGTCTGCCGTTAATCGACGAGGCCTGTTACACAATAGGTGTGAGTGAAACTACCTATCTACTCCTTTTCATATCATATCATATCTTCCAATGTAATAACAAAATTTAAAAATAAAAACCGGCCCGACCGCAACTGAAATTAAAGAAAGAATTACAAAAAAATACATATGACTTCACACCATAACAAAAAATGGCCCATGTTTTTAAGTTTTACCGGACCTAGCCCTTATTATATATATTTTGAAAGCACTAGCAAATTAAAAATCTGTGTTTTTATAACCATCGCTTTTAAAAGATATGGATTAAGCCTGTGTTCTCACAACCATTGCTTTCACTCTCTCTTATTCTCGCATCTTCTGCATACGCTTCAAGGGGTCGTGTATTTTCTGCTTCTCCCCCTATGTCACTTGGTTGCAATGTAAGAAAATTGAAGAGTAGAAGTCCACCATTAAAAGTCATTCAAAGTTTTGCTTTCGAGAACATGATTTTTTGAGTTTGTTAGTTGTTTGGATTGGGTGTTATTCCAATTGATTAAAAATATCAAGTGGAGTTCAAGATTTAAATCTGAAGGGATTTGGAGTAGATTTGAACAAGATTAGAGTTAAATTTCAGAAAAAGACGCAAGGAAGAAGACAAAGTCAAGTTTTTATATAATTATGTATAATCTTGTATAATAGTGTATATGACACTATAAACACATATTATACACTGTTATACACTTTTATAAACCTTTATACAAATGTCTGTAGACGAACTTCTTCCACAATTTTCAGTTGCAATTCTTGTTCAAAACCACTCCAAATCTCTATTAAATGACTTCAAATTTTATATACAACTTTCTTGTACTATTTATAACAAGTCTAAATAACACCCACTCTAAATTTCTCACAAAATCAAATTCAGACTTAAACCCACATATTTAAACTTGTTAAAAATCTCATTTTTACCACCCAAATGGATTTAGTTTGTTGAACTAATATTTGAGTCACAGTTACAGATTCAAAAATTAACTTAAAAGTTTGACCAATCTTTTTTTAAAATTAAATAGTAATTTCGAGAACCTATTAGAGTTGAATATTGAATATTAGACTATTATTTTTGGGCTATTTGGTTGTAAATCGAAATATGGACTATAAAATTGAAAAGTAGGGAGCCCAATTATTCTTAGTAAAAAATAGTGTGTGGTAACCACTAAGTAAGGTGGTATTTATTTTTTATCCACCAATTCTAATGTTGAGTAAAAATAGCCACTACTCTATTAAAATTATTTTGAAAATGCAATTTTACCCTTTCTTTTATTCCCAAACCCTTTCTTCTATTCTTTTATTCGAAACCCTTCTTTTATACGTTTCTGTGAATTTAATTTGAGAGCCAAAATTTCAGAGGAAAATTTTGCTCCCTCAGTATCAGTATCGTTCCTTGCATGGTTCGATTTTGTTCCTGCCCAGCAATTCTCTACGTGTAGTTTATTTTACTTAATCTCTTCTCCTTTATCATCTTCTCTCGACCGAACCATCGAACTGGTATATATATATATATATTTTTTTTTTTGCATTTTGCTTTTTGTATGTCTCTAATCGCGATCAACGTTGTGTTCTAATGTTTGAGATATATCTTTATACTTTTGTGTGTTTGTGTGGATTTTTATTTTGTTACTAGGAATTTGATGCTAGGAATTTGATTTTTTTTTTGCTTTTCTGGATTAATAACGTTAAAGACATCACGTCCTTAACTATATGATAATTCTATAAATATTGAGGACATAATATTAAGTATTTGGTGTCCTTAACATGATTGTTGTTCTGAATATTGAGGACACAGTGTCCTGTTTTTGCAAATTGTATTGAAAAAATTAAGGACACGATGTCCTTAACTTTTTTGCTGTTGTTATGATATTAGGGACATAGTGTCCTGTTTTTGCAAATTGTATTGAAAAACTTAAGGACACAATATCCTTAACTTTTTTATTGTTGTTATGATATTAAGGACATAGTGTCCTGTTTTTGCAAATTGTATTGAAAAAGTTAAGGACACGATGTCCTTAACTTTTTTGCTGGTGTTCTGAATATTAAAGATGCATCTACTTAGGTCATGGATTTTAGTTTTTTTAGTTTAAATCTTAAGGACATGTCAGGAAAATAGTCCTAATTTTTTATGTTCTTTTTTCTTCTTTGTAGTGTGCTAATGGAAGGAGATCATATTTTCGAGTTTGATGTTTGGCATAATTCGATGAGCTATTGGAAAGGAGATTTTTAGGTCGAGGAAACAATAAAAAGTTTCTTGTCGAGATGCAATAGAAGAAGTTGAGGGATGGTGTTTTCGAAAACTTTTTTCGATTACAAGGTGTGAAGTTCTGTGATAAACTTATTCATTGTGTGTCGCTTTCAGAAATTATAAGCGATGACCCGAATTCAATGACATTCAAGGGTTTTGATCATGAAGTAAATTTTACATGTGAAGCGTTCCATATAATTACTGGTTTAAAATATTCTTCTTTAGTGGACTTTAAAGTTTTGAGTGAAAGAGAGAATAGGCTTTTAAAAGTCTACTTTCCTGGACATGATAGAATTGAGTTAGGTGATTTGTTGCATTTTATTACTAGTTACCAAGATTGTACAACTGTATCATTTGTATGCAGCGATGATGATGTGGTAAAGTTGGAAACAATTTATTTTGTTGAATCTGTGTTGATGGGGAAGCGCAAGAATCAGAATGTGTCTGAGCGGGTAATAGAAATTGTAGATGATGATGAACTCTGCCCTTCTTTCAATTGGGGCTCTCTTTGTTATGAAAAGTTATTAAAATGATTGAAGAGTTTCTTGAAGCCAAAACAAAATATTTCAGACAATGAGAATGAGAATGAGAAAGCGAAAGCGAAAGAGAAAGATAAAGACAAGAATAGTCATACTATACTTGGGTTCCTTTTCGCCTTTTGTGTTTGGATTATGAAATTATTCCCAATTTTTTAGGAAAAGTAATTTGTGAACTTCAGAGAATGTGGCTTCCCTTGGATGCTATGCTATTCAGATATGAAATCTCCACATTATGACACCCTGTGTAAAAAATACTTCCATAATGGAAAAATAAGTTAATTTGATTACTAGCTATTTTTTTGTTTGTGTGTTTTAGTTATGAAAACTTACATTTTATTCTTATATAATAGATGTATCAGTTGATCGTGGTGGCACCATTTCTTTCTTGTGAAGAAGATGCGAAGCCCGTTAGTATGCATGAGCCATTGTCTAAAGATCAAAGTTCAATGCCTTGCACACAATTTGATGAAGTGTTATTTAAGAAAATTGTTAAAGTAGATTTTCTGTCCTTGAATAGCATTCGTTTTTATTTGGTTATTTTTGCTTAAGTGACTTTTTTGTTTTTATGGTTTTTGATTTAGAGATTATCGAAAAAGTTCAAAAAGGATTTGCAGGCAGAAAGTACTAGAATATATCAAAGAATCGATTTATCGGAAAAAAGGATTCAAAAAGACATCAAGGTAATATCCTTAATTTCTGTGCTTGTAACTCTAACTTTAGGACTTCCTACCCTTAACTTTTGAACATGTAACTGTAAGTTTAGGACTACACGTCCTTAACTTTTTAACTTGGAACTCGAAGTTCATGACTACCCGTCCTTAATTTATATTCTTGTAAATCTAAGTTAAGGACTACCTGTCCTTAATTTCTGTGCTTGTGTCCATAACTTTTTAACTTGTAACTCTAAGTTAAGGACTACCTGTCCTTAATTTGTAAGCTTGTACCTTGAAGTTTAGGACTACCTGTCCTTAATTTGTGAGCTTGTAACTTGATGTTCAAGACTACATATCCTTAACTTTTGAACTTGGAACTCAAAGTTCAGGACTACGTGTCCCTAACTTTTTAACTTGTAACTCTAAGTTCAGGACTACATATCCTTATTTTTTGAACTTGGAAACAGGACTACATGTCCTTATTTTTGTACTTGAAACTCTAAGTTCAGCACTACATGTCCTTAAATTATGTGTTTGTAACTCTAAGTTAAGGACTTCATGTCCTTAACTTTTTAACTTTTGTATACGGCAAAATTGGGGGGTCCAATTTCCCATCATTAAGGCATTCCAGAAGACCATCTCAAAGCCCTTAGGTCGTAAAATTGTGACCGAGTTCAGTCCCTCGAGGCTTGTCGATGCCCGGCCTAGAGGCAATATTGACCGTGGTAAGGGTAAAGACGGGGAGTTCCCAAGACACACAGCTAAGTCTGACAAAGCCTAGCTGACCTACACTGAACCCAAATCAGGGTGTCATGTCTACCTGTCCCATCTCCATATCTTTATAACTAATGTATGTTGTGCCATAAGGATTCCCCTTCTATATAAAGGGGATCCTTGTAAGGACCCGAAAAATTTTGCTAAGTAAACTATGCTTTCGTGATGCTACGTAGGCTAATTATAATATTTTATGTGCTACTAACTTGGTGGAAATATATTGGACTTGGTAAAAATGTATATAAGTCTTATAGTAAGTAATTTGGGGTCCAAGGAAGGGCCTAAGTCCAAGTCAAATTGGAAATGTTTATATTAGGCTAAGATTTCAAATGAGTTTGCATAAGGCTCTACTTTGAACGAGTTTATCTAAATATTTATAAGGTTTTGTGTGATGAAAAATCTATCATATGAAATGTCTTCGATTCTAGTTTCCAACGCTTCAAACCGTTCGTCATTTGGACATTCCTACACAAAGTTATGATCAAATTACCAAAGGCTGGAAAAATGTGATCCTCTGTCAAATCAGCGACAGCAAAACCTGTCGCATTTCTGACATTTCGGTCGCATTTCTGTGGAAAACTGAGCCAGTGTAGCCCAATTTTGGGCACCGATTTTGTGGTGCATTATGCGGCCAGCATTCTGGTTTTGCGGTCCATTTTGCTATAGCAAACCCGACATCAGAGGGTTAATTTCCCTATTTTTATAACCCGACCCCATTTTAATATATGGTCTTTGGGGATTCATTTGGGGTCATTCTCTACTGATTTTAGAGATAGGTGAGAGAATTTTAGAGAGAGAAGGAGGAATCCAACATTTAAATCATCCAAATCTTGCATCAATCTTCAAGAATCAAAGAACCCAATCACAAGTTCTTCATCTAAGAGATTGAAGTTGCTAAAATTTCCAGAATATCGTAGTAATTTAAGAAAAGCTCTATCGAGGTATGTATAGCTAATACCCCGTCTTTTAGAAATTGAGCTCTATTGATGCTTGTGTAAATGTGGTAAGACTCGACTTTGGATTGTTGATGTGATTGATACTTTACATGAATTGGTGTTTCGACCCTATATTTGTGAAAGATGCATTCCAATATGATCAATGTGCTATTTTTGATAACTTAAAAGGGTGTAAGGAATATGAACCATGTATTGAAATGCTAATACCTTAAATTGATATTGGAGCTACATATATTATGCCAAACTATGTAAAATCCTCTATGTATAGAGATGTTTGAAGTAATCAAATGAATTTATGAAATATAGTGTGGCCAATGTGCCGAGAACTTGAATTATAATTGTACCTGGTGATGCCTAAGACATGAGAAAATATGAAACAGATTATGAAATGAGCCTTGACTTTTCCTTCCATCAGTGACTTCAATAATAATGTGCCTTAAAGGCTTTGTACACAATTTATGCCATAAATGGCCATTTGACATAATATTTTGCCTTATGAGTACATCCAATGTGATGCGAGTTGTTACATACTTCAATGTTGAAATTTATATTGATGTGAAATATGTGGAAATGATGTGAAATATGGGAAATAAGAGATTGAGTTATGAAATGTAGCCTAGTGCAAAGAATGATGGGTTAATGCATTGATTGTTATTGCGCATTAATTGATTTGCAATTATCTACATATAAACATGAAGGATGTGCCCCAATGTGAGTAATGTACCATTCTCGATAATCAGAGAAGTGTGAGAAATACAGTTATGTGGTAAAATGCTTAGGCTATAAGCCAGGATTAAAACAGAGAATTATTCATGTTAACTATGTGCTCATTTACCTGTGATTTCAACTTGAATTACTTTTGTATATGCCTATGATCACAGCTTGCAAGATGCATATTGAAAATGGAAAATTAGTGATAATGGTGGCCCTAAGTGCCAAGGAATTGATATGATATACGTGAAATAAAGATTCAGATGTGATGATTAATGAGAAAGGAACAACGCTAGGTAAGGCAGCCTAGCCGATCGGGCCGTGATCGGACACCATGCCGCACACATGGTAGTATTGTGCTGATATTGAATTCTAAAAATCGAGAATGAAATTATGATTAAGGTATATGTCTCAAATGAGGCAGCCTAGCCGATCGGGCCGAGATCAGACTCCGCTCAAGAAAGTAGTGGTATTATGAATGAATTTTGGAAATGAAAAAGAAAGATGAGATTGTGATTGGAATGAATGCCTCGAGTGAGGTGACCTAGCAGATCGGGTCGAGATCGGACTCCACTCATGATGGAGGTGGTATTGGAAACAAATGATGAATAATGTGGAATGCCCCAAAGTAAAGATATGGGAATTATGTGAAGGTCATAAGATTCTTTGATTTGATGATATTGTGACTGTTAAAGCTTTTGATTGACATTTATGATTTCTTTATTCTTGTTTGATAATTCTTTCTAATGACAAGGTGTTAAAGATTTCTTTGCTATTGTATAATAGTTCTTTCTAACTAGATGGTATTTAGTTATACATACTAGTGCTATTCTATGGCACTAACGTCTCTTTTTGCTGGGGGTGTTGTATCGTTTTATGATACAGGTTGTTCTATAGTGAGCGGCAACGGCCAATGATATCAGTATTCTCTTCCCAGTAGACTTGGTGATCCCCAATCTATCCCGGGGTCATGTCATGTAATTTGTATTCTAGGTATGTCCGGAGCCTTGTTACCGACATTTCCATATTACATTACTCTTTAGTTATGTTTAGAGTCTCCGTAGACAGGTTGTGGGTGGTGTTTGGTATTGGGAATTAAAGTAGAAATATGGATATTTGGCAAAGATTTATAAAACTGGTAATATTTCGATGATTATGATTTAAATTGCTAATGGAAGTGAAATGGAAATCAGTAAAGACTTGTTTATAGAATTTGATTAATGATGTATATTTCCTCTTTATTCAAAGATTGGGTAGTATGTATGAAACCTATCAGGCTTGCTCAGTCGGGTTTACTCGGTTGAGCGCCGGTCGCGCCCCCGAAGTTGGGGCGTGACAAACTTGGTATCATAGCCTAAGGTTTCAAAGTGTCCTATGATGTCTTGGAGCTGTGTCTGGTAGAGTCCTTCTTATCGATGTGTAGTCGACCACATCTATAAGTTGGAGGCTATTTGGACATTTAGGAATTTCAACCTTCTTTGATACTCCAGATCGTGCGATATAGCTCAAGATAGGGAGCTGATTTCCTCTCTAAGTCTTATTCCTAAGTTTGGTAATTTTGATACCATAATCCGCGAATTTGAAGCCTATAAGGAGGGATTAATCCCACCATTGAGTTCGAATGGATTGCCCAAGAGTTTGTTTGAAGAATGTATCGAGCCATGGAGGGATTGGTAGAACTTGTTGCTAAGGGGAGTACCCATGTTCCTATTAATGTGCCTGCACCACCGAATCATGTAGTATATCAGTAGGTTACCTTTGTATATTATGGATGTGGAGTCGGGGTGCATCGGTTAAGGCACTGACCCGCTAATCTAGAGTCACAAAGTAAGTGACCCATAAGTACGTCATTCTGAATGCCACATGTTTTTCCTTATTATATACGTACACCTGTATTGGGAGCCTGCATAGTATGGTCCTAACAAGAATCTAAATCACAAAACAGTGCATGCACCATCATAAAGTGTACACATGTGGTGTCAAGTTCCATGCAAAGCCTCCCAAAGTTGTGATCCTTCTCGAGTCACTCTTTTACTCAGTTGTGTATATGGTTTATATGGTTTGAATAGTCAATATCTCTCTTGCGAGTATCATCATGGAAGCTTCTCATTGTCTAGTAACACAAGGGCATATTTTAGCACCTATCATATGAGTGCATATCTATCGAAATAATCACCGTGTGCATAAAGTTTTTCTAAAAATTGAGATCCTCACATCCCCATCACAGGAAGATCTTGTGTCATCATAATTTTCTTGTCCACTTAATATATCCCGTAGCAACTAGCTCTCTTGGTTTCTAGTATTGTGGTTGCCCATGGTGTGGTATTGTATGGCAGTTTGGAAGTTAGTATAGCATAAGCATGTCCAACTCATAACGAATGATTATTTTCTCTTTATACCTCCATAACGTGTTAATTGTGTTCCTTGGTTAGTGAATTCATTGTGCTAGTTCCCAACACTTGTTCGATAATCATGAGAGAACATGCCCGTCTATGTGTCACTATGACACTTCCTTTCTCAAATCAAAATCCATGGAGAATTCATCATGAACATCTACAAACCCTCCATGATTATTTTGCACATATCATGAATATATTGATTTGGAAGACAAGTTATTGTATCTTTACCTCTCTCATATAGGATCAATTATCAGGAAGGGTTAAGCTGTTTGAAGTATGATAATCTCATAAGTGTTCCACTTCTTTTCATCCTCATGGTCTTGTGGCATAGATTCCTTGTGTCAGTTAACATTAAGAGTGTAACTCAACTTCATGTGTTTTGAAACCCATATCGCATTCAAGGTGCCAGAATATTCTCATTCTTGATAACTAGATTTTCCCTACACTCCAGAGACGACTGGGTTACGTACTTGAACATTCTTCCTTAATGATTTATATTGCCAAAGTACTAGTTACCCATATGCCTCATTCGCCTAATAATTAATGACGTCACTATGATTAACCATGTTAGCATTGTTGGTAGTAATTCTCATGTCCTTTAGCATGTGACCTCATGAAATACTCTGCTCGGCACCTAAATGGATTTCTAAATAATTCCATCCCAATCTTGAACTACGTTGCTCTTTTGTATTAGATCTATTGGGTATTGAAGGTTCAAACATGTCAAAGAAGAAGTATCCCCGTGTGATACCATATATTTGATAGGTAATTTTATTGTCAGTTTATAATGACACATCTTAGAGTAATTGTTGAAGGTCATCAAGGGTTTAGTGTGAGTGTTCGCCTAGAGATTCAGAGTTTTGGAGGGTGAACATGTTATTCTCAAAAATTTCCCTTGTAAATGTTATGAGAATTGATAATGAAGGATACATAAGCGCATTTCCCATTAGGTCGCATTAAGAGTATGATGTTTCCCTATAGTTGTTCCTCATGAATTTTTTTTCCTATGCCTATGTATAAGAAGGCAGGTGGAGATAAATTGTGTATCATTTCGGTGGAAGTTATTGAAGGTGAAGTTAATGGATAGTTAGCTTATACGAGATATCTACTTGTCATCCTTGTTAGGTAAGTTTGGGGGTGGTAATTGCTTTCGTGAATGTGTTCTGGCGAAGTTTATAGGTATAAGAGGCCACATTGAAGGGCGAGAATTTTGTGGGAGTAAAATATTTTCTCTTGATTGTATAGCAGTTGGTTTTGTTTTGAAAGGTACCTTCTAGGTGTTATGATTTAAAAATGTTTAGTCCAGGTATCATCGTGATAATGTGATACTTGTAATACTGAGGCTGTTGTTATTGATAAATACATTATGGTAATTGGTCGAGTGTGGATGTGTTTTTAGGATGATTTTGGTGGTTCTCTGACAGGTGGATATGCCTAGTTACAAAGGAGACTTTGCCGAAATTTCTAAAACATTTGGGAGTTAGTCAAAATTTAGGGAATTGAGGTAGGTTAGAAAGAAATTTATTATGTTAAGCTTTTATGTTGGACTCAACTCCTCATCCGAGGATGAATGATCCTGGGGGGGGGGGGAGAGAATGTAAGGCCCCAGAAAATTTCGCTAAGTTAACTATGCTTTCGTGGTGCTACATAGGCTAATTATAATATTTTATATGCTACTAACATGGTGGACATCTATTGTACTTGGTAAATATGTATATAAGTCTTATGGTAAGTAATTTTGGGTCCAAGGAAGGGCCTAAGTCCAAGTCAAATTGGAAATGTTTAGAATAGGCTAAGATTTCAAATGAGTTCGCACAAGGCTCCACTTTGAACAAGAAACCTAAATATGTATAATATTTTATGTGATGAACAACCTATCATATGAAAGGTCTTAGATTCTAGTTTCCAACACTTTAAACCGTTCGTCATTTGGACATTCCTACACAAAGTTATGATCAAATTACCAAAGGCTGAAAAAATGCCATCCCATGTCAAATCTGCGACCGCAAAACCTGTCGCATTTCTGACATTTCGATCGCATTTCTGTCGCAAATTGGGCCAGTGTAGCCCAATTTTGGGCGCCGATTTTGCGGCCAGCATTCTCATTTTGCGGTCCATTTTTCTATAGCAAACCCGACATCGAAGGGTTAATTTCCCTATTTTTATAACCCGACCCCATTTTAATATATGGTCTTTGGGGATTCATTTCGGGTCATTCTCTAATGATTTTAGAGAGAGGTGAGAGCATTTTAGAGAGAGAAAGAGGAACCCAGCATTTAAATCATCCAAATCTTGCATCAATGTTCAAGAATCAAAGAACCCAATCACAAGTTCTTCATCTAAGAGATTGAAGTTGCTAGAATTTCTGGAATATCGTAGTAATTTAAGGAAAGCTCTATCGAGGTATGTATGGGTAAAACCCCATATTTTAGAAATTGAGCTCTATTGATGCTTGTGTAAATGTGGTAAGAATCGACTTTGGATTGTTGATGTGATTGATACTTTACATGAATTGGTGTTGTGACCCTATATTTGTGAAAGATGCATTCCAATATGATCAATGTGCTATTCTTGATAACTTAAAAGGGCGTAAGGAATATGAATCCTGTATTGAAATTCTAATACCTTAAATTGAGATTGGAGCTACATATATTATGCCAAACTATGTGAAATCCTCTATGTATAGAGATGTTTGAAGTAATCAAATTAATTTATGAAATATAGTGTGGCTAATGTGCCGAGAACTTGAATTATAGTCGTACCTGGTGATGCCTAAGACATGAGAAAATATGAAATAGATTATGAAATGAGCCTTGACTTAGCCTTCCATAAGTGACTTCAATAATAAAGTGCCTTAAATGCTTTGTACACAATTTATGCCATAAGTGGCCTTTCGAGATAATATTTTGCCTTATGAGTAAATCTAATATGATGCGGGTTGTTACGTACTTCGATGTTGAAATTTATATTAATGTGAAATATGTGGAAATGATGTGAAATATGGGAAATAAGAGATTGAGTTATGAAATGTGGCCTAGTGCAAAGTATGATGGGTTAATACATTGATTGTTATTGCGCATTAATTGATTTGCAATTATCTACACATATACGTGAAGGATGTGCCTCAATGTGAGTAATGTACCATTATCGATAATCAGAGAAGTATGAGAAATACAGTTATGTGGTGAAATGCTTAGGCTATAAGCCAGGATTAAAACAGAGAATTATTCATGTTAACTATATGCTCATTTACCTGTGATTGCAACTTGAATTACTTTTGTATATGCCTATGATCACAGCTTGCAAGATGCATATTGAAAATGGAAAATTAAGTGATAATGGTGGCCCTAAGTGCCAAGGAATTGATATGATATACGTGAAATAAAGATTCAGATATGATGATTAATGAGAAAGGAACAACGCCTAGGTAAGGCGGCCTAGCTGATCGGGCTGTGATTAGACACCATGCCGCACACATGGTGGTATTGTGCTGATATTGAATTCTGGAAATTTAGAATGAAATTATGATTGAGGTATATGTCTCAAATGAGGCAGCCTAGCCGATCGGGCCGAGATCGGACTCCGCTCAAGAAAACGGTGATATTATGAATGACTTTCGGAAATGAAAAGGAAAGATGAGATTGTGATTGGAATGAATGCCTCGAGTGAGGTGACCTAGCCGATCGGGTCGAGATCGGACTCCGCTCATGATGGTGGTGGTATTGGAAACAAATTATGAATAGTGTGGAATGCCCCAAAGTAAAGATATGGGAATTGTGTGAAAGTCATCATAAGATTCTTCGATTTGATGATATTGTGACTGTTAAAGCTTTTGATTGACATTTATGATTTCTTTATTCTTGTTTGATAATTCTTTATAATGACAAGGTGTTAAAGATTTCTTTGCTATTGTATAATAGTTCTTTCTAACTAGATGGTGTTTAGTTATACATACTAGTGCTATTCAATGGCACTAACGTCCCTTTTGCCAGGGGCACTGTATCGTTTTATGATACAGGTTGTTCCATAGCGAGAGGCAACGGCCAGTGATAGCAGTATTCTCTTCCCAGCAGACTTGGTGAGCCCCACTCTATCCTGGGGTCATGTCATGTACTTTGTATTTGAGTTATAGCCGGAGCCTTATTACCGGCATTTCCATATTACATTACTCTTCAGCTATGTTTAGAGGCTCCGTAGACAGGTTGTGGGTGGTGTTTGGTATTGGGAATTAAAGTAGAAATATGGATGTTTGGTAAAGATTTATAAAACTGGTAATATTTCGATAATTATGATTTAAATTGCTAATGGAAGTGAAATGGAAATCGGTAAAGACTTGTTTAAAGAATTTGATTAATGATGTATATTTCCTCTTTATTCAAAGACTGGGTAGTATGTATGAAACCTTTCAAGCTTGCTCAGTCGCGTTTACTCGATTGAGCGCCAGTCGCGCCCCCGAAGTTGGGGCGTGACAATCCTTTTTATTTTGTAACCAATTGTTCCTCCAACTATTCCACACGAAATATATAAGAACTCTCTCTTCTCTCTCTTTAATATATTCTCTCGATATTGTTGATCTTATTTATTGTCTTCATACTTGTTCTTCATTTATTTCTCATCATTGGCCATAAAGATCCTCCTTTAATTATATCGTAACTATTAGCCCTTCCCCGACTACCCTTAAATAGCTCGAACCCGATCCCAGGAATCGGCCCTGAGGCCCTATATTGGTCAGTTAGAGACCCCGAATAGCTAACCTATCGGTTCGATTATAGCTTTCTCCTTATCTCTATTTTATCATTAAGTCTCACATATCTAACGTCAACTGCTTAAACAACTAGCATAAAAGTAGATCACGTATTTTTAGAGTCCCATAAACAAATTTAATTGTTATTGTCATTTTTACGGTAAACAGTATCGCACCCACCGTGGGGTTAAAAATAATAGTGATTATTTTCTTGCTGGTTTCATTACACAACGCAAGTTATCTTTCACACTTTTTCTTGTCCAAGATCTTCGATTTCAGGTAAAAATGTCTGGCTCAGTAAACAGTTTTAAAATGACAACCTTGAAAACCACGGAGAAAATGGTATGTCTATTCCGATTGTTGGTGAGGCACCATGGAATCCCGAAGAAGCACCTGGACCGATTCCAACCGATACGGGTTTGCGCGATGCACAACAGGTCGATAAAGCCTCACGCACCGACAAAAGCATACACATAGAAGACCCACAAGGGGCTCAGAAAACCCCAACCAGGGAAGAACGGGAGGTTAGCCTCCATGTTATTTTTGAAATATTGCAGGCACAACAGCTGGCTATCGCTCAGCTACAAAGCCACCTGAAAACTCCTAGCATATTAGCACCGAGAATAGCTCCCCAACCGAACAGGTACCAGAGATATCGAGCAATAATGGATCAATTGCCAATCCTGCTATTGTAAAAATGCTCGAGAACCTCACCATAAGGATCGAGTCGGGTGAGAAAATGATAGCAGCCAACGACAAGAAGGTCGAAACCTACAACTCCAGGGTCGACCAAATCCCGGGCGCACCCCAGGTCCTGAAAGGCATAGATTCGAAGAAGCTCGTGCAGTGGCCGTTCCCAGAGGAAGCGGCTCCGAAACCCGTTCCAAAGAAGTTAAAAATGTTAGAACTACCAGAGAAATCGAGAAATAATGGATCAATTGCCGATCCTGCTATCGTAAAAATGCTCGAGAACCTCACCATAAGGATCGAGTCGGGTTATAAAATGATAGTAGTCAACGACAAGAAGGTCGAAACCTACAACTCCAGGGTCGACCAAATCCCGGGCGCACCCCAGGTCCTGAAAGGCGTAGATTAGAAGAAGCTCGTGTAGTGACCGTTCCCAGAGGAAACGGCTTCCGAAACCCATTCCAAAGAAGTTCAGAATGTCAGAACTCCCAAAGTACAACGGGACCTCAGACCTTAATGAGCACATTACTGCCTACACATGCGCAGTAAAGGGAAACGACATAAAAGACGATGAGATCGAATCTGTCTTACTAAAGAAATTTGGGGAAACACTCTCGAAGGGGGACATGATGTGGTATCACAACCTAGCTCCCAACTCCATAGACTCATTTACCATGCTAGCAGACTCCTTCATAAAGGCACACGCTGGTGCCATCAAAGTGGCAATGAGGAAGTCTGACGTGTTCAAGATCAAGCAGAGGGAGAACGAAATGCTGCGAGAGTCCGTATCTTGATTCCAAACAAAACGAATGGAATTACCTTTGGTCTCCGACGACTGGGCGGTGCAGGTGTCACGACCCCAGTTCACCAACCGTGAACATGTCATGACGGCACCTGGTCCCCATGACCATGTAAGCCTACTGTTGCGAAAACATAGTAATTGCAGAAAAATAGAGAGAATCAAATTAAATATCTAAAGGAAACTGTACTGAATGCAGCTCGGTAGGTACAACTCAATAACACAAATCTAAAACAATTCCCAAAACCCGGAAACTCATGGGCAACATAGGCTACAGAAGTATATAGTATGGCTCCAAAACTCCAGAATATCTAACAACCGAAAGAGAGAAAACTAAGTACTAAAGATAGAGTAAGAGGGAGACTCGTTGGTCTGCAGACGCAGTAGATCTACCTCGAAGTCTCCAAAATCCTCCTGCCTCACTGATAGTGCGCCTGAGTAGAGGTACCTGAATGATCTGCACATGAAAAACATGCGCAGGAAGGGCATGACTACACCACAACGGTACTCAGTAAGTGCCAAGCCTAACCTCAGTTGGGTAGTAACGAGGAAGGTCAGGGCCCTACTGAGGCAAAATATAACAATAGCAATAATTAACAGTGTGGAAATCTAACAGAATAATAAATACAGCAGTGTAATAAGGCAAGTCTACAAGGCAATAATAACTACAAAGATAGAGTAAAACACAGAGTAAACAAAACTCAATGTCAAAGATACCAATGAGGGTCTCCCAGGATACCGTCCTGTAGACCTTTCCTCAACTGTTCAGTGGATCTCCGGGGATACCGTCCCGTAGTCCAACTCACGTACCAATACCAAGGGATCTCCCAGGATACCGTCCCGTAGTCCAATCATCAATGTGCAGGGGGATCTCCCGGGATACCGTCCCATAGTCCAAAAGTAAAAGTGTAGGGGGATCTCCCGGGATACCGTCCCGTAGTTCCAAAGTAAAAGTGCAGGGGGATTTCCCGGGAATCGAACCTGTATTCCCAAAGTAGACAAACGGGGGG
>MU783328.1:82251-97764 GCA_026770625.1 Nicotiana glauca
GCAGTCAAAATAATTTAAGCAAGCAGGTAGTCAAATCGGCTAAACATGCTTTTCTTAATCTAGCATGTCATAACTCCAAATAGAACAAGGAAAATAAGGATAAGAACTAAGTTTCCTTAGCTTAAGTAAAAACCGAGATTTCATCAATCGGCTCAAGCACGTGCTCGTCACCTCACGCACAAGGCACTCAAATATCAAGAAAATTCCTAAGGGGAAAGGTCCCCCACACAAGATTAGACAAGCCACTTATCTCGAACTGGCTCAATATCAATAGAAACCACGCCTTTGCCACGAGTATCCGACTCCAAATGGCCCAAATCTATTCAATTCAATTACACATCGTAAATTTTATTGCAAACAACTGATTCCACTATTAAATTTAAAGCTAGGGCGCGAAAATAGGTAAAATGACCAAAACGACCCTCAAGCCAACATCTTGGAATCGAATAATTTTCACATTTTCAGAACCCTCGTACTCTCATGAGTCTAACCATATAAAAATCTCCCAAATCGGAGGTCAATTGCTCACTCAAAACCCAATAGTTTGGTCAATGAAGTTTTACCCCAAATTACCAAATGTTTTATCCTAAATTCGAATTCCAATGATGTATTTAACTATATAATGATGTAATATAATGAAAAGGGATCAAAGAAACGTTACCCACTAATTTCCTCTTCGAAATCCTCTAAAAATCGCCTTTACCCGAGCTCAAATTGAGTTTTCTAACTTATGAAATCAAAACCCTCGAATTTCTATATCTGCACAGAGAATACCGCTTCTGCGGTCCCGCCTATGCGAACCACTGGCCGCTTCTGCGGTCTCCTTTAAAAATCCCAGCTTCCGCTTCTGCGGTTCCCATCTTGCAGAAGCGGATCCGCTTTTGTGTAAATCCTATCGCTTTTGAAATTTCCTGGGAGGTGACACCAAGTCGCTTCTGCGGAACTAGCTGCTGCAACACTTAGAAATTTCCTCCGTTAACCACCCGAAATCATCCCGAGGCCCACGGGACCTCAACCAAAAGCACCAATACCACCTAATACTTTATTCAAACTTGTACCAACCTTGAAAATGCCTAAAACAACACCGGAAACCCGGATTAATCAAAGATTCAAGCTTAAGAACTTCAAATTTCTTCCAAATACGCTTTCGACCAAAAACCTAGCTAAAACACGTCCAAATGACCTGAAATTTTGCGCGCACATCCCAAATGACATGGCGGAGCTACTGAAACTTCCGGAATTTAATTCCGACCCTCGGATCAAAAACTCACTATCGGACCGGAAACTTCAGAAATACAAACTTCGGCATTTTAAGCCTAAATGAGCTACGGACCTCCAAAATACATTCCGAACATGCTCCTAACCCCGAAATTAACTAACGAAGCTAACAGAACCATCAAATTTCCATTCCGAGGTTGTCTTCACACTATTCCGGTTACGGACTATTTTTTTTCAACTCTTGAGCTCTCTTTTAGGGACTAAGTGTCCCAAAACACTCCGTATCCCAACACCGAACGTCCCGACAAACCAAAATAGCATAAATGAACTTAGGGGAAGCAGTTAATGGGGGAATGGGGCGTAAATTCCAAAAATGACCGGCCGGGTCGTTACAGCAGGACTTCACTCAAGGCCTGAATGAACGGAGCTCAGTAGCTTCAAGGCAGCTGAAAGAGAATCTGATCGAGTATCCCGCCGTAACCTGGTCGGACGTTCATAATCGATATCAGTAAAATATTAAGGTCTAGGATCATCAAATAGGATACCCCTCGGGCTCAGTATACCCAAGCAGGCTCTTAGCAAAAGAGCCAAAGCGAAAAAAAGAAAGGTATCAACTATACACCGATGACAGGAGAAACGCCCCAAGGCGCAACCCATCTCACAATGATCGGTAGATCTACTAAGGACAGAACCCTCAGGGAATCATTAACAGAACCGGATTTGATCGAAACACGGGGCCAACAGGGGCACCACACCTATCAGAATACAACTTCAATCTCGATTTGTCGGATATCGTGTTCGCCATCAGCAAAATTAGAGACACCAGATGGCCCAGGCCTATACAGTCGGATCCTTCCCAAAAGAATCACAACTTAATATGTGAATTACATAATACACACGGCCATAGGACTGAAGATTTCCACCAACTATGAGAGGAAATAGCCAGGCTACTCAATAAAGGTCACCTCTGAGAATTCTTGAGCGATCGGGCCAAAAATTAGTTTTGATAAATAGAGGCGGCCAAGAAGAAAGAAATGAATGAGCCACAACATGTTATCCACATGATATTGGGGGCAATCGACGCTCACCAAGAACCCGTGATGAGAAGGAGAAAAATATCGATCACTAGAGAAAAGCGAACCCGGGGATACATACCCGAGAATGCCCTCACATTCATAGAAGAGGACTTCGAGACCTTGTCTCAACCTCATAACAACGCACTAGTAATCTCTTTCCTTGTAAATATATTTTTCAAATAAAACGTGTACTCGTAGATCCAGGTAGATCGGTCAACATTATTAGGTCGAGGGTAATAGAGCAGCTCGGACTGCTAGGCCAAATCGTGCTTGCCACTCGAGTCCTCAACAGATTTAACATGGCAAATGAAAGAAGGAAAAAAGAGATCACTCTCCTGGTCAGCGTAGCCGGCACGACCCAAAAATGTCAAATTTCATGTCATCGAAGGAGAAATGAGGTACAACGCCTTGTTCGGACGACCGTGGATACACTACATGAGAGCAGTACCACCCACCCTCCACCAAATGATGAAATTCCCAATAAAGTATGAGATTAAAACTATCTACGGGGAACAACACGCGGCAAGGGAAATGTTCACTTTTCATGACGTGGCACCGGCACCAATATCTCCACTCTTGAAAGAGCCAAAGGGTAATCAAACTACATCCTTGGCTAAGCCTAATTAAATATAGTAGATGACCATACCATGTCCTCATTACAAACGACAGGGACATATCAGACCTCGGAACATGGCCGGCGCATCCCACGATAAGTATAACCATCTCCCTTTTCATTTTATATTTTATACTGACCTTTGTGCAGTCCCCCGACCAAAGCAGTCGAGATGCTGATCCATCTCAAAGACCTTAAGGTTTCGAAGCATCCGTTGCACTCTTTTCCTTCGATCGAGTTTTTATCTCGGAGAGGGTTTTTCCGACAAGGTTTTTAATGAGTCAACATCCACACGCTGCCAATGGATGACTCAACAAGTATTCGACACTTCCTTTGAATATTGGAGGGCATCCCCCTACGGTCCCAATAGTTAAATGATGTATCGGGCCAAACGGTCAAATGAACCGTGCCTATATAGTCGGTCCCACACAAAACTATATGTACTTGCAACAAGTAATCAAAGAATATCTTTTGCCAAAGGAAACTCAACATTTTTGCAATAAATAATCCTCCATCGAGAATGCCCCGGATACTCGGAGTCTAGCGCCAATAATTTGGCACCCGCATGAACTCAGGATCGGAACTCCAAACTCATAAGCCCTATACAAGGCAACATGGAAATTATGAAACATCTCCAAAAAAGAAAAACATCCCGAACACTTGGAGAGTACTACCAAAAACTCAAAAACCAGAGGCCATAAGACCCTGAGCAGGCAGACTCGGTCTCGTAATACCTGTACAAGGCAACAACAAAAACTGTAAGACCTCAAAGGCATTAAATTTTTGTAAGAATCTCCAAAATCGCAAGCCCTCAATGGGGCAATTTTGAGCTCGCGAGTAAAGGCTCCCGAGCAAAAACAATCACGATAACTCGGAGACTGTCTCTAATCGCCATTCATTAAAAAAAACCCGCCATAAAACCCCCAGCGGGCAGACTCGGTCTCGTAAGACCTACATAATGCAATAGCTACGACTGCAGACCTCAAGCAAGGCATGAATCATACTTTTACCAAGTATCGACAAAAATTGTAAGACCTCAAAGGCATGAAATTCTGTAAGACCTTACTACAGGCATAAACTCGATCCCGAAGTTTTGGATATATTTCGAATTTGTAAGATTCCTAAAAAGGCATACCCTCGATATAGACACTTAAACTACTACACTCGAGGACCAAAAATGGCTTCAGCCAAGCATAAATGACTACGGTCATACGGCTGTACCAACCAAACTAACGCGACTCGAGAACGCCCGACCATTGCTACAAAATCACAGGCCATCACTTTGAATCTACTTCGAAAATAACTAGTTAAACATGTTACCCTCAACATAGGCAAAAGAGCTTCGAAAATCTCAGCTTCAAATCACAAGGCTTCGAGCTACTCAGCGTACGAGCCAAACCTCCCGAGGTGCTCGAACATCACCACAAATGACTTAAAATTGAGGTTCTTTCGAACTGATGACGGGTCGGGCAAAATCATTTCAAAAGTACTTAATGAGAGGAAAATAAAGCCAATAAAATGTTGCTTTGACCCTAAGCGTAAGAGCCACTGCCACAAGCTTACATTAAAAGGCTGCATCGGCCCAAAGCGTAAGAGCCATTGTCGCCAACTCACACAAACATGAAAACTTGAGGGTCAAATGAGCTCGAGTCGTAACCCGATTCAGAGATAGAACCCAAAATAGTTACCTACATATGCCTCAGGGCAAAGCGTAAGAGCCATTATCGCCAGCCTAATGAGCCTTAGGGCCACGCATACAAAAGATCGCTTCGATCAAAGACATAAGAGCCATTGTCGCCAGCCCATGCAAACATAAAAGCTTGAGGGCAAAATGAGCTCGAGTCAAAAGCCGACTCAAAGACTAAACCCAAAACAGTTGAGCAAAAGCATAATAGATCAAACGTCAACTTATACTAAAGGTCGCATCGACCGAGCGCATAAGAGCCCCCGAGCTAGCCTAATGAGCCCCAGGGACATATCACGAATCTAAGGATTCTCGCCAACTCTGAGACCAGTTCACCTTAACAAATGCAAGACAAAAAGGGGTACAGAAGCGGTAAAGCCACAAGTTTTCTTTTATACACATGCGCGAAAAAATTCATTCTCCACCTACAAACATGCTCTGAAGATACTACATATAAAATGGAAAAGTCTACGGCCTACCCTTGAGAGCTACGGCCTACCGGCCTTATCTTCACTCTCCTCAGTGTCAGATAGGAGTAACCGAGCACCACGCTCGTCCGCCCTCACTCACGCTAACTCTTTTGAGAGAACAAAACCCCTGGCACCGATCCCCTCGAGAATCTTTCTTTGAGACTTGCAATGAGCATATTCTTTAATCCTCTCTTCACGATCAAGGACCCTCCTCAACTCAGCTTGGGCATCAGTAATCCTTCAAATAAATTGCAATCTCCTGATCGATCTTAGTTTGGCTCAGTGTTGCTCCAGTCCGGGCATCAACGATCTCAACCCTGACCTTCGAAAGCTCGGATTTGAGCTTCGTGATCATATCCCCTTGAACTAAAGCATTCTGATGAGCTAAGACGAGTTGGACCTCAAAGGCAGGAACTTTAGCCAAGGCATCCTTCTCCTCTGAAGCCTGAACCTTCGCCCGAGCTCTGAGCTCGCCACAATTATTCCTGACTCGGTCGGCTTCACCAGAAAGACGTTCCAGGGCCTCTGCCTTTTTCTGCAGCTGGGATAGGCGAAGAGTTAACCTCAGAAGTTAAAAGACAGAACGCATACTCGCCCGGGATAGAAAATTACCTGCTCCATCGAGTAGCTCTCGTAATGAAAATTACCTGCTCCATCGAGTAGCTCTCGTAATTCGATCCCTGGTATGCTTCATATTGCAAGTGTACCACCTCGACCTCCTTTTCCTCAAAAAAGAGCCTAAGGGATCTATCCTCATCCAGAGCTTTTCGTAGCCTAGCTCTATAACGGAGCAGCTAAGACCTGATCTTGTCAAAAGCCTGCAAAAGAAAACCTCAATAAAAAAGAGAAGATGCGGCATTCAGAAGGCCTATGTCAAAACTTACCACAAAGTGAAGCCGGCTGACTTCCTCGAAGGCCGAGCGCAAATCTGTTGATCTAGTCCCCTCAGCCATGGAAGAATTGACTCCGTTCGAAGCACGATCGCTCAGAGAAGCCATCTTTCTAGAAACAGAAACTTCAGGTGCAATAGGCTCGGGCCATGTTTCCGTCTCGAAGCCCTGGCCCCGTTTCGCCTTACTCTAAATGCCATCGCCCTGCGAGTGCATGTCCCGCTTATTATTTTCATCCTTTACCCCGAGAGCTGGCAACCCCTCCCCCTCTCTGTAGGAGCACAACCTCGCCTCTGAAGGCTCTCTTGTACCTACAACATCAACATTAATACGCAAAAAGGGAAAATGTCTCTCCAAATGAACAAAAGATAAGGAAAAAGTAGTACACACACATACCATGATGTTTTGCTTCCCATCTTTCCCGGGACACAACTCGCCACCTGCGCTCATGTACAAGTCGAATGGGTCACCAACTTCCGGACCCAACCAGGAAGATCAGGAACATCGCTTGGTGCCCATGAAATTGCTACAGAAAAGGAAGAAATGTGGTTATAGAACTAGTCTTCGCCATAAGCAAATTTGAGAAGGAACGGGATGCACCGCTTACGTGTATAGTTCCATTCCCCGGGGAATGGCATAATTTCCACAGTGATAAAGTCAATCATCTGGACCCGAACGAATCGGCTAATCCACTCTGATCTCCCTCTTCCCCATCGTCAACAACAAAAGGCATGGCCGAACGGCACCGCAAGCGTCACGCCCCAAAATCCAGGAGCACGACCGGCGCTCAACCGAGCAAACCCGACCGAGCAATCCTGATAGGACTCATTCTACCCAAACTAACTCATTAATAAATAGGAGATGGACTCCATTAATCAAATTCTATAAACATACCATTAACGATTTCCATTTCATTTCCATTAGCAACTTAAATCATAATTATCAAATTATCACAAGTGTTATAAGTCTTTTCCAAACATCAATATTTCCATTTTAAATTCCCATGCCCGACACTACCCACAACCTATCTATAAAGCCTCTAAATACAACTGAAGAATAATATGAAAATGCCGGCAACAGGACTCCGACTATACCTTACACAAATACCAAAATAGACTCCGGAAGAAAGGCGGAATGATCCATATAGGGCCCCAAGAGGAAAGAGGCTCACCAATACAACTGACGGAAAGTGGAGGATGTGCTACTGTCGGTGGACTGGAGTACATGCTATAGAACCACTTACAATCATAACATGAATGTAGCGCCCCCGGAAAAAGGGGCGTCAGTACATTTGAATTGTACTGGTATGTATAAACAAACTTTACCCCAAGTAAAATCAAATAACACACAAGTAACAGACATCACTAGAATCAATGATCAATTGCACGTGAAAGAAACAATCAAAGCCAAACAAGTTTCATAATCTCTCCTTTTTCCCTTCAACATTATCACATCAATGATTTCACAATTTTCTCATATGTTCATTTCAATAGTGATTTCGATCACTTTCCACCCTTATTACCTTGGCCACCCTTATCACCATAACCCACACCTTATTACTTCGTGTTGCAGCGTGCAACCCGATCCCACCGAACAATAACAATTCACAAACAACACAACAACAACAACAATTCACAAAGAACAACAACAGTAATTCTCAAAGAACAACCATAGCAATTCACAAGAATTTCTGTAGCCATCAATACCATTTCCATGATATTCAACAACTCATATGCATTTTATGTCACAACGATAATTTCCCACGACAAGCCATATATGTTATTACCACAATTGTTCCAATTGCATCAATTACGATTTCTTTCCATCATTTGTTACACAGCTCTTACCACACAAACACATTCACACACCCACATTTGGTTTGTTGCCATTTACTTGCACCATCATATCAGAAGACTTAACCAACAACGTTCAAGGCACATTAATCACAAGAATTCACAAATAGTACACAATCGACATCCTCAAGCTTTTACAAACTTTGCACATGACAAGATAGGCACATCAAATCACTTCTCATAATCGCATATAACTTGTGGTATGGAAATCACCTAAGGCAATCAATTCACATATTTTCATACAAGGTACACATACCGTATGCTCGTCACAACAAGGGGATTCTACAAGAGTTAAAGTTAGCCATACATACCTCAAATTTGCCCCTTAATGATACTACAACGATCCAATACACTTAAGCAACTTCAATCTACAATACAATATTCAATATGACCAATATTAGTAATAAATTCCATAACTTATGCCATTTAGGCATATTATCAAACACCTTGTAGGTATAGATATTTACACCTCACAACTATAGTGTTGGTTCATCCAACTATCACCATTAACCAACAATTCACCCTACCATCATTTCTAACCAATTTATAACTTCCAATAACATATATATATATATACGACCATTCATTCATACCCAACCATCAACCTTATTAATTAACTCATTTCACAATCTCTACAACCAACACAACCTAGGTTAGGCAATTATGGCTTTCAATCATCATCCCATGAGTTCTAATGTATCTATCATACATAAATAATCACCATAGAGTAGTTGGAGATGATAGACATACCTCTTGTAGTAAGAATTTTAAGAATCCCCACTTGTGGTGTTCTTTATAAATTGAAGGATTTGAATGGAAATCTATGGATTTTCAAGATCAATCCATGTTGATATAAGTGTTTAGGAGTAGTAATCAACTCAAGATACTCCAAAAATCTTACCTTGGATCATAGAAATGAAGAGTGGGACGGATCCCTCTTGAGAGAGCAAGCCCTTGCTCCAAAAATGACTTGGGAACCCTCTATACCCGGTCTTGGGGTATTTAGAAGCCTTCCACTAGCACGGTCGCGCACCTGGGCACGCTAATATGTGAGTCCAAATCAGAATACTTCACAATATGCGCGTCCACAAGTGCGATCGCGCATCTGGGCGCGCTAGTGACACATGCCCAGTAAAATGGTCATAACTTTCTGTATACACCTCCAAATGACGAATGGTTTGTTGCGTTGGAAACTACACTCAAAGGGCTTTAATTTGATAGGTTTTTCATCATAGAAATCCATATATAACTGGATATATGATCGTCCAAAGTGAGGTCTTGTGCGCACTCATCTACAACTTTCATGTAATATGGAATTTTCCAACTTGGCTTAGACTTAGGCCTCTCCTTAGACCCTAATTCACTTCTAATATGACTTATACACTTATTAAAATATCCAATTGATATCCATCATATCATAAATCCTCATTTGCACACGAAATAAAATAATTTAGACGAAATGAGGATTGAGGTCCATTCACTAGCCATCCTTATGTAACTTCATCTTGTTCACATCATGAAATATATTAATAGCACCGAATTTGGCTAACTCCATAAATTTTTGAAAATTTCACCAGAGTTTTCTTTGTAATTAGGTCTATCTACCTGTCAGAGAGCCCCCGAAACATATTTCCAAGACCATTACACAGTTTTTGTTATCCCTCATTACCTCAACAACTTGTACATATTCATACACTTTAAACAACGTACACTTAGCTCATTCGCTTTACACCACAAATTGCACCTGGTTCAACCAATGTCATTTAGTTGCACAAAAATGGGTTGCTTCACAATTCAATCACTTTAACACGTCAAAAACTCTTCAATTAATCATTACCAATCTACACTATCATTAATCATTTACCTACCACATAAGTTTCACAAAATTGTTCATCTACTTCAAGGGTTGCACGTTACCCAAATAGCATCGACATTTGAAATTTGGCACACATTAGGAAGTTACAACAATAAGGCAGTTCGGGAAAAATGGGGTGCCTTTGCACAAATATGGACACTACCTCAAATTTCTTAAAGACAACAGTTCGCACGATCACTACTAGACTTGTTCGAATAGATGAGGATATTTCTCTTTCATTTTTTTCCTGCTTCCCACGTGGATTCCTTGACTTGTTGACTTCGCCACAATACATTCGCAAATCCCAACCTTCAAGTTTATCTAACAAGGATGATAACTAGATATCTCACATAATCTAACTATCCATTAACTTCACGCTCAAATAGTTTCCACCGGGATGATACACAAAAAGACTCCAACTACCTTCTTAGACATAGAGATATGGAAACTCATAATGCATGGGGAACAACTATGGGGAAACTTCATATTTCTAGTTCATCCTAATGTGATATACACTTATGCAACCTTCATTATCAACTCATATAACATCTTTAGGGGAAAGTATTGAGAATAACCCCTTCACCTTCCTACTATAAGAACGCCCATGCTAAACCTTTGATGACCTTCCACAATTACTCTAAGATGTGATATCATAAACTAACGATAAAAATTACCTATCGAATATATGGGATCACACGGGGATACTTTCTCTTTGACATGTTTGAACCTTCAATACCCAATAAATCTATTACAGTAAAGAGTGACGGAGTCCAAGATTTGGCTGGAATTATTCAAGAATCCATTTTGGCGTTGAGCAGAGTATTTCATGAGGTTACATGCCAAGACACATGAGGATTTTCTATTAATGATGCTGATATGGTTAATCATTGTGACGACATCAACTATTAGACAATTAAGGCATATGGGTAACTAGTACCTTGGCAATAAGAACCATTAAGGAGGAATATTCAAGTACATGACCCAGTTACCTCCTGAAGTGTAGGGAAAATCTAGTTATCAAGAATGAGAATATCCTGGCACCTTGAATACGATATGGGTTTCAAAACACATGAAGTTGAATCACACTCTTAACATTAACTGGCACAAGGAATCTACGCCACAAGGCCATGCAGATGAAAAGAAGTTGAGCACTTATGAAATTATCACACTTCCAACAGCTTACCAATTCCTGATAATTGATACTATATGAGAGAAGTAAAGATACAATAACTTGTCTTCCAATCAATATGCTCATGATATATGCAAAAATCTGAAGGCATCTAATCTCCACCTTTCCCGGGTGAAACCACATAGCTAGGACATCTTAATATTAGGACGAAATGATGTATGGGTTAGAGGGGTTCAAATGATTAACATGATACTTCGGGGAGAAAGCCAAATAACACTCATTTCCAGTCCCAGAAGGTGAAATACCATGGGTAGCAAAAACTTCCCGCACATGACAACGATATAGTCAATGATGGTAATGATTCTAGAAGTCGAGGGTGTAAAGACAACCAAACTCAATGAGACAGTGCACAATAATCATAGAAGGTTTGCATATGTTCATGATGAACTCTCCATGGATTTTGACTTGGAAACAGAGGTGTCATAGTGACACATAGAAGGGCGTGTTCTCTCATGGTAGTCGCACAAGTGTTGGGAACTAGCACAATGAATTCACTAAATAAGGAATACAATTAACACATTGTGGATACATAAAGAGAAAATAATCATTTGTTATAAGCTGGACATACTTCTACTATATTAACTCCCCAATGCAATATATGACCGTGCCACGAGCAACCACAATACTAGGACAAAGTGATCTACTTACTGCAAGATGTCCCAAGTGGACATGAAAGTCATGGCGACACAAGATATTCTGTGATGGGGATGTGAGGATCTCAATTTTTTCCAGAGAGACTTTATGAATAATACATCTAATTCAAAGAGCATGTGCATGAAATGTTTTGTAATTTAGATTCTTTTTAAGAACATATCTATGCAAGGACAAGGAAATCATAAGGGTTTAAGAAAAGCTTTAAACAACCACCAAATTACCAAATAAAAGGGATCACATAGCTTTTACATAAATTCCATACCTCTAGGCTGCATTTCATAGCCCGTCATAGGGTTCACATATCATATTATACACCTATGCGTTTCATAGTCCGTCCATAGGGTTCACATATCATATTATACACCTATGCATTTCATAGCCCATCCATAGGGTTCACATATCATATTATACACCTATGCGTTTCATAGCCTGTCCATAGGGTTCACATATCATATTATACACCTATGCGTTTCATAGCCCGTCCATAGGGTTCACATATCATATTATACACCTATGCGTTTCATAGCCCGTCCATAGGGTTCACATATCATATTATACACCTATGCATTTCATAGCCCGTCCATAGGGTTCAAATATCATATTATACACCTATGCATTTCATAGCCCGTTCATAGGGTTCACATATCATTTAATCGACACATGGGGCCACAATCATTACAACATACTTGGCACTAGGCCATATTTCATAACTCAATCTCTTATTTCCCACATTTCACATCATTTCCACATATTTCATATCAGTATCAATTTCAAAAACAAGCCATTCAATTCAAGATGTCAAGTACACATGAGAGGAACCATTAATCCTCGGCATATACAATATCTCATAGATCATGAACCTCAAGTTTATTGACAATGGAACTTTAAACACCAGGGGCTCTTCCAAATCAATAGAGGGGGTACACCAACCCGAAATAAAAACACACATCAAAGGCATAAGCAAATAATTACGCCAATTATTCTTGAATCCTTCTTTTTTAATCATGACATTATACAATTATAATTCAACTTCTCGGCACATTGGCCACACTCTATTTTCCAAATTCATTTGATTACTTCAAACATCTCTACACATAGAGGATTTCACATAGTTTGGCATAAGATATGCAACTCAATCTCAATTTAAGATCTTAGCATTTCAATACATGATTCATGCTCCTTGCGCCCTTTTTAATTTATCAACAATAGCACCTTGATCATATTGGAATGAATATTTCTCAATTATAGGGTCACAACACCAACTCATGTAAAGTACCAATAACAACAAGAATCCAAAGTTCAATCTTACCACATTTACATAGTCACTTACTTCACTTCCAAACATCTTTGTACATTACCAACAACTAGACACAATCAATCAAATTCATTTGGTACACATAAGAACAATTTGGAGTATCAACCATAACGAGTTTTCTCACACAATTTGGCATCACAGTCTCACTTTAAACTTGACTTGAAGTCTAGGCATTTTAGCACATAATTCCCATTTTTTTTCCACATATCCTCATTTACCAAGAATAACATATTAAACACATTGAGGTACATCCTTCACATATATTCTTGCAACACCCAAATCATTTGAAATAATGAATACTATATAAATTAAATTCCGGACTTATAACATACGCAGGGACACCATGGGAGCTCAATTTCTAAGAAGAGAGAGTTTTAGCCATACATACTGATGATATACTACATGATCTGGTGGTGTAGTGACATTAGTAGGAACAGGGGTACTCCCCTTAACAACAAGTTCTACCAAACCCTCTATGGCTCAACACATTCTTCTAACAAGTCCTTGGGTAATCTACTCGGACTCAATGGTGAGATTAATCCCTCATTACATGCTTCAAATTCACGAAGTATGGTATCAAAATTACCAATCTTGAGAATAAGACTTAGAGAGGAAATCAACTACCTATCTTGAGCTATATTACACGATCTGGAGCATCAAAGAAGGGTGAAATTTCTAAATGTCTGAATAGCCTCCAACTTATAGATGTGGTAGACAACACATCGATAGGAAGGACTCTACTAGACACAGATCCGAGATATCCTAGGACACTTTAAAACCTTAAGCTCTGATACCAAGTTTGTCATGCCGCAAAATCCGAGGAGCGCGACCGTCGCTCAACTGAGTAAACCCGACCGAGCAAGCCTGATGGTCTCATTCTACCCAAACTAACTCATGAATAAATAAGATATGGACTCCATTAGTCAAATTCTAAAAACATACCATTAACGATTTCCATTTCATTTCCATTAGCAACTTAAATCATAATTATCAAAATATCACAAGTGTTATAAGTCTTTGCCAAACATCAATATTTCCATTTTAAATTCCCATGACCGACACTACGCACAGCCTGTCTACAGAGCCTCTAAATATAACAGAAGAATAATATGGAAATGCCGGCAACAAGGCTCCGGCTATACCTTACACAAATACCAAAATAGACTTCGGAAGAAAGGCAACATGAGCCACGCAAGGCCCCAAGAGGAAAGGGGCTCACCAATACAACTGATGGAAAGTGGAGGATGTGATACTGTCGGTGGACTGGAGTATATGCTATAGAACCACCTACAATCATAACACGAATGTAGCGCCCCCGGCAAAAGGGACGCCAGTACATTTGAATTGTACTGGTATGTATGAACAAACTTTACCCTAAGTAAAATCAAATAACACACAAGTAACATACATCAGTAGAATCAATGATCAATTGCACGGGAAAGAAACAATCAAAACCAAACAAGTTTCACAATCTCTCCTTTTCCCCTTCAACATTATCACATCAATGATTTCACAATTTTCTCATATGTTCATTTCAATAGTGATTTCGATCAGTTTCCAAACTTATTACCTCGACCACCCTTATCACCACAACCCACACCTTATTACTTCATGTTGCGGCGCGCAACCCGATCCCACCGAACAATCACAATTCACAAACAACACAACAACAACAACAATTCACAAAGAACAACAACAACAATTCTCAAAGAACAACCACAACAATTCACAAGAATTTCCGTAGCCATCAATACCATTTCCATCATATTCAACAACTCATATGCATTTTATGTCACGATGATAATTGCACACGATAAGACATATATGTTATTACCACAGTTGTTCCAATTGCATCAATTATGATTTCTTTCCATCATTTGTTACACAACTTTTACCACACAAACACATGCACACACCCACATTTGGTTTGTTGCCATTTACTTGCACCATCATATCAGAAGACTTAACCAACAACGTTCAAGGCACATTAATCACAAGAATTCACAGATAGTTCACATAAGTAAACACATACTTCCATGTCGACATCCTCAAGCTTTTACAAACTTTGCACATAACAAGATAGGCACATCAAATCACTTCTCACAATCACATATAACTTGTGGTATGGAAATCAACTAAGGCAATCAATTCACATATTTTCATACAAGGTACACATACCGTATGCTCGTCACAACAAGGGGATTCTACAAGAGTTAAAGTTAGCCATACATACCTCAAAGTCGCCCCTTAATGATACTACAACGATCCAATACACTTAAGCAACTTCAATCTATAATACAACATTCAACAGGACCAATATTAGTAATAAATTCCATAACTTATGCCATTTAGTCATATTATCAAACACCTTGTAGGTATAGATATTTACACCTCATAACTACTATATTGGTTCATCCAACTATCACCATTAACCAATAATTCACCCTACCATCATTCCTAACCAATTTATAACTTCCAACAACATATATATACGACCATTCATTAAAACCCAACCATCAACTTTATTAATTAACTCATTTCACAATATCTACAACCAACACAACCTAGGTTAGGCACTTATGGCTTTCAATCATCACCCGTTGAGTTCTAATGTATCTATCATACATAAATAATCACCATAGAGTAGTTGGAGATGATAGACATACCTCTTGTAGTAAGAATTTTAAGAATCCCCA